>APFE030049318.1:11313-28485 GCA_000404065.3 Pinus taeda | reverse complement strand
AATAGAGGGATTCTATGGGGCACAGTAATAACAATATGGGGACAATAGAGGCACAACAATATTAATAAGGGATACAATTACAATATTAATGGGGGCATCACTAGTATTATAGGGACCTAACATTCCAAGGCAATGTGCTATCATTTGTAGCATATTCCAATTTGTATAGGTGGTCTTAGAGAATGACCTAACGCTATTGCGCAATTCTAGAGTGTGAAATTCCTAAAAAATAGGAGCAACTTCCAAAGGGAACAAAGAAAGGAAATATGGGCTTGGATGGCTTGAAAATTGGCTAAGTGTTGAACACGTTTAGTCAGTCAAGCAAAGGGATAGACCATACACTTGTAGGGTGTTCTCAAGCTAGAGCAAGCATTGTATTTCTTCTCTATTCTCTTATTAATGCAATAGAGGTAGTAAGGGGTTTTGAGCAGTTGTTTTCCCCTAGATAAATATTTGTGCATGTGGAATATTTTATTTTTCATGTCTATGATTCTTGTTCTATATGGTGAATTAAATTTCGCAGATTAGTAGAGTAGCTTCAAGTTTTATGATTTATCAAATTTCATGAAAAGTATTGAATCTACACATTAATTTCTACATGGTATTTTATTCCATCGAATCATAGTAGAGAAGATATTTCAAAGTTTTCATTGTAGGAGGTTCAAATTTTCATATTAGGGTTGCAGGTTTTCTTCAGGACTGAGAAGATGACTTTCAATGGATTAAAGATTAATTATTCCCTTGAGGGAAGATCGAATTATGTCGCATGGAAGAAATACAGGAGGAAAATGGGTTGAAGGAATTCATTTATAATGATATTCTTAAACCAACAACATCGGATGAAAAGGATATGAAAGAATGGAAGAAGTGTGTTGCTAAGGTAGGGAGGATCATATTGGAGGGAGTACAAGACCATATTTTCTCAAATATCCATGGGAAAGATACTTCTTATGCATTGTGGCAAGCATTGCCAAATTTGTTCCAGAATAGTAGTGACCATGGGAAATTAACACTCAAGGACAAGCTTTGAAATATCAAGATGTAAAGGAACGAGACCATTCCATAGTACCTGAGCAGGTTCACATAGTGTCATGATGAACTTGGTTAAGTTGGGGCTACTGTAGCCAAGGATGATTTGGTGAGCCTATCCCTTATAGGCCTTCCCAAGAGCCAATAAAACTACCAAGGTTCAATGAACAGGAGGGAGAAACTACCAAATTGATAATGCTTGTGGTCCAATTTGGTACAAGAGGAAATGAGGAAAAATACCAGAGACGAGACTTCATCCAAGGGTGAGGATGAGGATAATTGTGCCTTGGCTAGAAAGGAAAAGAAAAGGAAAAGTAATAAATCCCTATCCAAAGCAGAATCTAGTCAAGGGGGTAAGAAGAAAGACATGTCCAGAATTGACTGCTTTCATTGTCATGAATTCAGGAACTATGCCACAAAGTGTCCACACAAGAAGGCAATAAAGGATTCTGCAGGAGGAGCATCGAGTGAAGATTTTCCTTCAAAGTTCGAGCTTGATTTTACTCTCATTGCATGCATGGCCATCACAATGATGGGAAGTGTGTGGTATCTTGATAGCGGTGCCTCGTTCCATATGATGGGTAATATATATATTTTTCAGTGATTTGGAGGAGAAGGATTTCCATATGCACATTGAGATGGGAGATGTTGGAAGGTAAATCACAACCGGGATTGGTACAGTCACCTTTAAGAGGGATTCAAGTTCCCCTCTCAGGCTCGAGGATTTGATGTTTATTTCAGGTCTAAAGAAGAACATTTTATCCGTTATAGTTTTGGAATATTGTGGCTACGATGTGATCTTTAGGAAAGGAAAGGAATTCTTGAGACACATATCTACAAGACAGGTGAAGCAAACTGGGTGTCATGTGAATAATCTCTACAAGCTGGATGTGGAGGATTGTGCTACATTGAGCACAAATGCAAACAATGTGCAGAGACGAGATGTCAATGAAATTTGGCATTGCATACTTGTCCATTTGCATCATGGCGCTTTGAATATCATGCAACATATTACCACATTCCTCCCCACAGGAGCCATAGAGAAGCAAGACACATGCAAAGGGTGTACCTTGGGGAAGCACACAAAAGCCACTTTCCATGATTGAGACAACAGAGCACATGCAGTCCTTGAAAGGATCCACTCTGATGTCTGTGGACCTTTCTTGGCAGCCTCCACTTCCAGGCACAAGTATTTTGTCATATTTATTGATGACTATTTGCATAAGTGTTGGATCCTCTTCATGTGGAATAAGGATGATACTTTCTCCAAGTTCTTAGAGTTCAAGGCATTGGTGCAGAAAGAAACGAGCAAGAATATGAATGCTCTCAAGAGAAATAATGGAGGTGAGTATGTGTTGAATGATTTTAAAAGTTTCTATGCAAAAAAAGTCACTCGACGAGAATTGACATCACCCCACAACCCACAGTAGAATGGGGTGGCTAAGAGGAAGAACATAATCATTGTTTGAGAAGCATGGGTGACATTGCATGGCCAAAGCCTATCTATGCAGGTGTGGGATGAACCATGCAATACAATGATCTATTTGTAGAATAGGATTCTGCATTGGGTTCTTCACATGATCACACCAAAGGAGGCTTTCTCAGAGAGGAAGCCAATTGTGTCACACTTCATGATATTTAGATCCTTTATATATTTACATGTCTTCAAAGAGTCAAGGAAGAATTTGGAGTTGACATAAGAGTTGGGGGTATTTGTGGGTTACACAGAAACTCCCCACAACTACCGTGTGTATTTTCCATCCCTCAGAATGACAGTTGTGTGAAGGGATGTAAAATTTGATGAAGTCAAAGCCAAGTGGTGCTCTCTTTAGAGGGAGCTTGAAATCCCATGACAGGAAGAGAACCATATAAGTTGAGAGACTTGTGCAGGATGCAAGGGAGAATGTGGGTGCTCCTTCAAATCAATGCATGTAGAGAAGGTCACTAGATCGGTACACTGGCTACATGGCTGCCATGACTGATCTAGTAGAGACTAAGCCATCCTCTTTCAAGGAAGAAGTAGAGAAACCAGTATGGGTTGATGCAATGGTGGAGGAGTATGAATCAATTGTGAATAACAGTGTTTGGGAGGTGGTACCAAGACCAGCATACAAATCATTTGTTGGTTTGACATGGATATTAGGGGTGAATCAAGAAACAGGCAAAAGCATATAAAATTACAAGGCCATATTTGTGGCCAAGGGGTACTCTTAGGTGGAGGGGATTGACTATGAGGATACCTTTGCTCTTGTAGCAAGGTATGCATCCATCATATCAATCCTTTCTTTGGCTGCGAAGATGGGGTGGAAGATCCACCAGATGGATGTGAAACAATATTCCTTGATGGAGTTAATTAGGAGGAGGTGTATATTGAGCAACCATAAGGCTTTGAGGCATTTTATCAAGAATATCATATGTTCAAACTCAAGCAAGCATTGTATGGTCTCAAGCAAGCACCTCCTGTTTGGTACACTAGGATCGATAGATATCTCACCCATTTGGGCTTCACCAAAAATGAAGTAGATGCAAACCTCTATCATATTTTGGTAGAAGTTAAATTGTTGATTATTGTTTTATATGTTGATGAATTGATCCTTACTAGTGATGAGCATCTGATCAGATCTTTCAAGGAGGACCTTGCAAGTGATTTTGAGATGAAGGACATGGGTCTCATGCACTACTTCCTTTATTTGGAAGTATGGTAAGGTGAATGGGAACTATTTGTCTCTCAAGGAAGGTATGCCAATGAGATACTTTAGAGGTTATGCATGGACAGGTGCAAACCCATGGAGACTCCTCTAGTGACAAACTGGAGGAAAGAGGATGCCACCTTAGGTGAGGATGTGGATGAAATTGTTTATCGGTAGTTGGTGGGTTCACTCATGTATCTCGTGAACATATGACCAGACATGTGTTATGCAGTCAACCAGATTATTCAAGCCATGTTTAGGCCAACTAAACTATTTTAGAGGGAAGCCAAACATGTTCTATGACACCTCAGAGGCACTACCCATTTTGGACTATGGTACATATGGATAGAGGGGGTGAAGTTGTGTGGCTCTACCGATGCAGATTGGGTGAGAAGCCCACCAGACCAAAATAGTACATTATATGGAATTTTCATTGTTGGGTCTACAATAGTTTTTTGGTACAACAGGAAGTAGAGATCAGTGGCAGTCAGTTAGATTAAAACTCGAAGTTCTATTTCAGTATAATACTTGGAGGTATTTAACTAAGGTGACATGGAACTTGTCACTCAGTTAACTCAGTTAATTCAAGTTGGATAATCTTGAGTTCAATTTAGCATGATTGATTGCTAATTTGTAGCAAGTTGTTTCAGTTGATTTTAGTTATTGTTAGTTTAACTAGTTATAACTTTCAGAAGAACTAGCGTAGGTCAAGTTTTGGAACTGAAACTTCAACCACACTCAATGATCAACCAGTTAATTGATCAATGAACCCGAAATAATTGTTGCATGCAGAAAATTCAAGTTACCCAGTTGAGATGGATATTCCAAGGCAATGTACTATTAGTTGTAGCATATTCCAATGTGTACATGTGGCGCATGCAGTGAGAGAATGACCTAAGGCTATTGCGCAATTCCAGAGTGTGAAATTCCTAAAAAATAGGGGCAATTTCCCACATGCGGGCTTCACTAGGAGAGAAATATTATACCACGTGGGTTCACATTGGGGGATATATAGTGAGGAAAAAATGACATAATATATTGGGGGATATATAAGGTGTAAAGTATTTTTATATTGGCAAGTATAAAAAATGAAGCTCAAAGTTAATGAAAAAATATAAAGGGGTATAAAAAATGGATACCTACAATATATAGTGAAAATAAGGATTTTTTAAATTGGGAACATGTATTGGCTTCATATTGATAGGGGGTTAAATAATTTGATTTTTAGAGTTATTTTCCAAGGTGTAGTAAAATTAGGGGTATTTTTTAGTATGCCACGAATGCAAGTGATATGTCAGAGGTTCATTGAGTGAAGCCCCTATGAATTCCAAAGGGAACAATGCAAGGAAATAGGAGCTTGGAGGGCTTAAAAATTGGCTAAGTGTTGGCAAGGTTCAGTCAGTGAGGTAGAGGGATAGACTATACACTTATAGGGTGCGCTCAAGCTAGAGCAAGCATTGTATTTCTTATCTATTATCTAATTAATGAAATAGATATAGACATATATAGTAAGGGGTTTTTAGTAGTTTATTTCCCCTAGATAAATATATGTTCATGTGTGATTTTTCCTTTTGCATGCCTATAATTCTTGTTCTCGATGGTGAATTAGGTTCTGCAGATTAGTAGAGTAGATTCAAGTCTTGTGATTTAACAAATTTCATGAGTAATATTTAATATACACATGAATTTCGACATTTATGGAGAAAGATAGAGTAGGAGGCAAAAACATTCCTGAAAATTGATGAATTCATCAAGTCATGGAAATTTCCAAGGACTTTTTTTTGTGGTGTTTTTATGTGCTAAGAAACCAGTCGAGAAGTTGGTCCAAAAGAAAAGAAAATGCGTTGGGATGGAAATGAATTGCAAGGGCATTACAAATCATCTTGACAAACATTTGATCAACTAGTGCACACAGCGGGTGGACCCCACACTACACACAATCCCAATGGAGAAGACTAGATGCTAAGGTAAAGCCTAGAATGTGGTTTCGTGCACGATTGATGACCATCGGAACATAAGGTTTAATAATGATTTTTTATCTCTCATAGCTACAATTTGAAGAGGGTCCCAAGATTTGTTTTGTGGTGGTCTCACATGTAAGTGTGACTGAGGGCCTTTTGTCCAAAAGAAATAAAAAGGGGGATTGTGGGCTAAGGGCTTAGCACCTATGGATATGAATGAGTTGGAAACTCTTTTGATAGGTTCCTTCATATTTGGTTGTCACACCAAATTGGCCATTCACAATGTATGGTTATCGAAGCTTAACCATGTCGACGACTAAATCTTTGGAAACTGGTAGAAATGATGATTGTCAAGAAACACTAAGTCAAGGCACCAAGGACCATGATTGCACAGATTAATTAATGGCCCTATCTTGAATAGAAGTAACCCATCAGATCTTACTTGCATGCTATGGATAATTAAATGGAAAATATTTTTAAGTTTAGAAGCTCTGATCACAGTCTAAGAGAACCATGCTTGAAGTATAATATGAGCTCTATGGGCTCTAATAGAGTGTTGTAGATGTAGTTCTCATACAACAAATTCTACAACAGGTAGGAGAGACATGCTAGGAGTACAAGCTAAAAATTGTGATAAATTTAATAAGCATGGAGAGCCTATCTATATGCAGATTTGACAAATATATAATTCTTAGTATGGAGAGATAATTAGGTTCCCATTATGTGATTTAATGTGGCTGCAATAATTGAGTAAAAGGAGCCTATTACTAGTGATTAATGTGGTTATAGAAGCCAAGCACTTTGACACAACAACAACATGGATTGTCATGCAGAAGTATGCTTTCATATAGAGTGGAGGACATCAAAGAAAACATTGATCATTGTGCAACAGTGGAATAAAACCTGATATTGCAATTGAGAAAGATAGGGGAATGTAGCATAGTTGAGTGAGATTAGTAGAGAGCTTTGTGGGTGAGCGCTACTGACGAAAAAGGCCAAGAGTGTCGATGATGTAGAGAGAAGTCGAGGTTGTTCCTTTGTTGCAGAGAGAGGACGAGAGTGCCAATGTAGAGAAGAAAGGCCGAGAATGCTAGTGATGAGAACAAAAGGGGTTGAGAGCCTAGTATGTGATGCTAAGAGGAGAGGGTCAAGAACAATGTGCTGCTACAGAATGAGCAAAGGACAAAGTGCAACATGAGCTTAATGATGTGTAGGTTGTTGAGTAGAATAGAGGGCCAAAAGTCTGAGGATAACAGAGAGCTAAAATAGGCAGAGAGGCAGCCATTTATAGTGAACATTAGTTCCTTATTGAGAGTGGGTTGGAACCAGCAAACTGTTGAGAAATGACAACAAGAAATTCCAGTTTAATTTGTTCTTGAATTAAACTGAGAATTAAAATCGAATTATATTCTCATAGAAACTTGTAAATAGTTAATTAAGTTTAATTAACTTAATTAGGTTAGAAATTTCAAGTTGGAAGTCTTTCTGAAGTCATGTATATGTTCTTCCTATATTTTAGGGGTGGAGTATGAGTTGTAATTAGATAACTCAGTTTACTGAGTTAAGTTCAGTTAAATTAGTTCCAAACTGTTTGTGGAACTAATAGAGAGTTAACAGTTAGTTGGTGCATTGATGCATCCACTAGTGCTACTCCATTTAACTAAAGATTCCCTCATCAAAAACTCATGCATGTCGATTATGAGAAAGATCCAGTTGAGACTAGAGTGTAGGGACAGTGTACTATCAATTGTATGATTTACTGAGTTGTATAGATCATGTATGCAATCAGGAACTGAACCTAGTGTGGATTGCGCAGTTTTGGATGCACTGGATTCCTGTTAATATGGGTTATTCAACCATAGGAATTGCATAAGGAAATAGGGGCTTGGGGAGTAGAAAAATAGGCTAAGGATTTGGCTTCAGCTAAATTGTAACCTGAGAGATTGATCATACTGAGTGTTGGGATTGTTATTGTGAGAACAAGAATTTTATTATCATCTTGGATTTTTGTTTTAATGCAATACAGATAGTGGGGGTTTTCAGCTGAGGCTTTCCCTAGATACATCTTGTGTTATGTGCCATTGATTTATATTCTTCTTGTTCTTATTGTTTTCATTGATCTATTGGCTTCCACCGGTTGAAAGTAGAAATAGATTACTGTATTTTGCTTTAGTAAATTGCATGAGCTTGTGAATCTACATGGTTTTCTACATGGTATTGGAGTTGATAAAAATATATTAGAGGAGATTTCAAAGTTTTGAGTTTTGGGTTATAGGTGAAATTTGAATTTGCAATACATACTTCAAAATCAACAAATGGCGTTCTACGGTTTACGGCTCGAGTATGCCTTGGAAGGAAGCTCAAATTTTATAGCCTGAAGGACAAAAGGGAAGTTATGCTAAAGGATAATGGCATGAAGGAATTCGTTGATAAATAAATTCCTAAGCTAGTAGCATCAGATGCACATAATTTGGCCGAATGGAAGAAGTGTGTGGTGAAGGTAAGGCGGATAATCCTTGAGGGAGTTTAAGACCGTATTGTCTCGAGTCTTCATGGCAAGGAAACATCGTATGATATGTGGAAAGAATTGACAGACTTGTATCAGAACAACAGTAACCAAAGGAAATTGAAAATGAAGGACAAACTTCGAAAAATCAAAATGGAGAAAGGCGAGACTCTTCCAAAATACCTGACCAAGTTCACTCAATGTCATGATGACCTTAGAAGTGTTGGAATCACGGTCGTCGAGGATAATATTGTGTGTCTTGCTCTTCTAGCACTCTCAAAGAGTTGGCATAGTTATCAGGACTCTGTTAATGGTCGGGAGAAGCTGCCAGATTGGGAATGACTGTGGTTGGATTTGATGTAGGAGGAGATCAGGAGGAAGACCAGGGATGGCTCTTCATTAAAGTTCAGGATTGACTTGATGACATGGTAGGATTGGGATGATGTGGCAAAGGTCCTAGCCAATTGGAAGGTGCTAAGTGGCAGCTCGCCATTTCCCCCCGCAAATTGCAAATCGCAATGATAGATAAGTCAAGTTAAAGAATCGGCCCTCGACACAGTGCAAGTTGTGATACGATGCAATTGCAATTGCACATCGCATATTAATGGTAATCGGCCCACAGTACAGTGCATGTTGCCATGTGATGCAATCGCAATTGCACATTGCATATTAATGGTAATCAGCCCATGGTATAGTGCATGTTGTGATGCGATGCAATCACAATTGCACATCGCATATTAATGATAATTTTCCCCCGGTTCAAGCATGGAGTTGCGATGCTATGCAATCGCATCGGCTATAAGAATCACCCCGACCCAAGCAAGGATTCGATTGTGATGCGATATCGGCCAAAGTTACGATGTGGTCTAATCACAATCGCATATCGGCAAAATGGAATAGAATAGGTATCAGCAAGGCAAGGTTTGTGATGCGATGTGATTGCATATCGCAATGGCATCGACCACAGGTTATTGGCCCTGCTCTAGGTGTAGATTAAATCTTGATGTGATAACACCGATTGGGATGAGTGGGATGCTCTGGACGTGATATCTGTCTAGAAATCCAATTAATAATACCAGTGGGTAAGTTATATCGCTAGTTCACATGTTTTCATGTGTTAAGTCCTATGTTAAGGATTACTCCGGGCAAAGACCGATTGCGATGACTAACAGACAACGGAATTGTAGCCTTAACCACTAGACCCTCCACTCTACATGTGATCAATCAGCCTTTAACTGCAAGATAGGTGGGAATGATGGTGGAACTGCCAATTTGGATGGAACTGCTAGTTTAGACTGCAGATAATGAAATTCACTGGAAGTAAGCTACATTTGGAGGAGGAAATTACAGGGAGACTGGAAAAAGTCATAACGAAGGAAATTTTCTACCAAATGGGATGCAAAAAGAGGCTAGATAGCCATTTTTGGGCATTCCAAACTCTTTGGAATAAGTTTCAGAGTCAAAGGAGTACTTCTAGATAGGATTTTTTTTCAAAGTGAAGCCTATGGGTGCCCTGGTCAACCAGAGCATTGATTTAGTTTATGGAGGAGTTCCAAGATGGAGATAATGTTGCAGGGGTATTCCAGCCTCCATATTTTTTCTGCAACAACCACTACAACAGTGTTGTAGCTGTATTTCTTCTTTTCTCTATATGTGTATGGAGAAAGAGGCTCGTTTAAGTGCTTCAAGTGGATTGTTGTACTTGTTTATGCTGTTGGAAGTTAGACTATGGGGTATTGATTTGAGAGCCCTTAGCTTGTTGATTGTTTCATGACTAACTGTAGGTTGTCATATGTTTAGAGAGAATTATTTGTAGAAGAATGTTTCCTTGAAGGGGAAACAAGCCACTCTTTTTGTCAGCAGATTTATGTACTCTTTATATGAATAATTGTGAGCATAATGAGAAGGGGTCAAGCCTTTAGAGATGATCCAAGGAGATGTAGTCCAGGAGGGGTGAACTCCTTTATCAATGGATGGTGTATTATTGTTTGATGCATGTTTCCAGTGAGTGTTTTGGTTTCATGTTTGAAGTTTTCTTCATGAAACTATATTAAACAAAAACACATAAAATTCATGCTTTTACTTGTTATTTTAGAGTATAACCTCAAGCACATTTTTATATTCTAATGAGGAGAATTAGCATAGAATTACTAATATGCCCCAATTCAAATCAGGTTGGTATCAAAGCTATGGATTTTTCTTTGTGAAAGGAGGAATTGACTTTTTTTTTGCAAGTAAATGTGTTTTG
This sequence comes from Pinus taeda, assembly GCA_000404065.3. Classification (NCBI taxonomy): domain Eukaryota; kingdom Viridiplantae; phylum Streptophyta; class Pinopsida; order Pinales; family Pinaceae; genus Pinus; species Pinus taeda. The sequence continues at coordinate 18,051 of APFE030049318.1, read as the reverse complement.
AAGCTCATTGAGGAGAAGGTTTTGGGAAGGAGAGCAAGATTGTTTTAATCTCTACCACCAAGTTCTACCTCAAATTGTAGTAGAATCTTCAAACAAAGCATGTCCCAAGGAGGAGAGCCTGCAAGAATGCTAGAGGATGTGAAGCCTTTTAGAAAGGCTTTCTTAGACATGGAAGAACTGGTGAAAGTCCTTTATTAATAGAGAAATACCAATTTTCAAGGTGAAGGATTTAGACCTCCAAGAGGAGAATTTTCTCTAAGGGAAGAAGGTAACAAAAATGGTGATAAACCACCATCTTCTCCACAATATTCATGATTTTCTAGTACAACTATTATGCAAGATGCTAGTGTAGAAAGTCCTTTAGAGAAGGTAGATGGACATGATTGTACCTTTTGTCCACATGATGTGGAAAATTAGGTTCAATCAACACCCAAGTTCGAGGAGCTGAAAGAAGAGAGTCAAAGAGTGCAAGAGGACACATCTTGAATTAAAAGGGAATTAGAAACATCTTCGTATGTTAATCAAAGGATGCAGCAAAGGGTAAGAATTTACATGCTTCTTCCTTATGTGAAAGTATTGATGTAAATTCATTTGTGGTCTTTGAAAAACACACTAAAGGCATTGGATCCAAAATCTTGACCAAGATGGATTACAAGGGAGGAGGCCTTGGCATAAACTAGCAGGGCATTAAAAATCCAATTGCAGCCAAAGTGAGGCCTAAATACGAAGGCTTAGGCTATGTCGCCAAAGAAAAATGGTCTTCTAGCGATGGTTCATGGGTCACGTGTTCCTATTGTTGTAAGGGAGGACACAAGGAGGCAAGATGATGGAGCCTCCACCCAAAACTGGTTCCTGTGTGGTTCCTCAAACATAAGGAGGATTCGAAGGGGAAAATGTCTTCAAAGAGAGATGATATCGTCGAAGAAGAGGGGAAGCATAGTTCTTCCAGCCACGTGATTTCCTCACACAGGGAGTGTAAACTAAAGAACAATAAACAAAGGTATAATAGGTATGTTAATTCGAATGATGATAATTCGAATACTGTTAATTGAAATGTTGTCAAATCAAAATTCTTTTCATGGTGGAAAACAAAACGTGGATTTGAATAACATGTTAAGAAAAATGTTTCCATGCACATTTTGTCTTTCATCTAACCATTGTGTAGATAAGTGCGATAAGAGGAAAGAAATCATCAAGAAGATGTCTATGTCTCTTGGAATTGAAACTGCAAGGATAAAATCTCATCCAAAGATAAAGGCAAGTGAGCCGAGAGGCACTCAAAAGGATTTTTATACTCACTACAATATCAGTGGGTATTGGGTCGAGAAATGTTGGAAATTGTTTCAACATCATCATCCTAGTAAGGGAAAGCAGATAATGCAAGCACCAGAAGAGGAAGTGACAATAGAAAAAGTGGCGCAAGATGCGACCATCCCTGAAGCAGCTTTAGAAGAAGAGAAAGTTTGAATAGAGGGTTCATTCACCTCGTTGGTAAGAAATGGGTAGATTATCTGTCCAGTTGAAGTCTGTAAGTCTCTATTTTGCACTAGTTGCATATCCCCATAGTTGGGTAATTTGCAAAAGTGATGTTCATAAATAAATCACTTATATGCAATAGTGTTTTTCTTTAAACATTACAATGTGAGTTTGGTTGCTGATAGTCAATTTGAATGGAGAAATTTGGGATTCAATTTCATTCCATTTTGTAAAATTCATTTTAAGACTGTTGTATTAGTTGCAACACATTTAGTATGTTCCAAATGTGTGTAGCCCTCGAGTTATACGAGTATTCACTATGTGAAGCTTATTTTGGGTTTCTTTAACAAAGTGTTTTAGGATCTTATCCTTGATAAGGATTTTGCAAATAATCTTCTTGGAGTTCTTCTTGGGAAGGATGTTGTTGTGGATGGCCATAGTGACATGGACAGGGCGAGAAGAACATAAGACTTGAATCTGTTGTCGCATAATGAAACATGCAATTTGCAAGATATTGTACTACAGGCTTGCAAGGGATGCATCACTTTTGGATCTGAAGAACAAAGGTGAGGGAGAAGGAAGGATGACATAAAGGATACTTGTGGTGCAGACAACTACAGAGTAGTTGTAGATTATTTAATGCTTTTGGAGACCAAAAGATTTTTAGTGGGGAAGAGTGATTAGGAGCTCAAAATTTGTCAAAATTTCAAAATGTCACAATTTTGATAAACTTAGCTTCAGACTGAAGATTTCATCATTCTTAATCCAATGGTGTGAACGATTCTCAAATCCGATCTCGTATGCAGAAGTTAAAGCTAGTCAAAGTTTATGGTTGACTTGATGACATGGCAGGATTGGGATGATGTAGCAAATGTCATAGCTAATTGGGAGGTGCAAAGTGGCAGCCTATTGAAAATAGCAACAAGAAATTCTAAAAATATAAATGCAATAATTAGCATTGCTATAGATATCATTTCAGGATATATTCCAATTTTAATTTGTCCTTGAATTAAAATTGAGAACTAAAATTCAAATTTAGACTCACCAATTGTTTGAAAAATAATTAATTAATTCATCTTGAGTTAATTAGTTGGTGAAAATAAAACATGAAGTCTTTGTGAAGACATGCAACAATTATCCCTTTGATTTAGGAAGTTACCCCTTAATTAAGGAGATAAAGATGAGTTGTATTTGAGTTGTAATTAGTTAGCTCAGTTCACCGACTTAAGTCTAGTTAAATTAGTTCCAAACAGTTTGTGGAACTAATTGCGAGTTCAGTCAGTTAATGCATGCATGCATGCAACCAGTGTTCTCCAGATAATTGACTATTCTCTCATAAATAATTCATGCATGTCAGTTCAGACAAAGACACAGTTGAGATTAAAGGCAAGGACAATGTACTATCAGTTGCTAGAATGTTCCCATGTGAATATCTCTTGTATGCAGAAGGAATTCATTCCTTGAGGATTGCATTGTTACTACAGAGGTCAGAGCAGTTTGTGTGGTGAGAATCACATAGGTGGCAGCTAGAGGACCCAGGAGAAATTGCGCAAGGAAATAGGAGGCTTGGAGGACTGAAGGAAGGCATATGTGTTGTCTATTTTGTTTATGAGCAGCAGTGAGGGATTGTACTGAGAGTTGGATAGCTTGAGAGCTAAAGCTTTGTGTAATCTTGGATATTTCCACTTGTATGATAATATAGATAGTGGGGTTTTCAGTTGAGGCTTTCCCCAAAGTATTCTTCTGTGTTTCATGTGTGATTGATTCTTATTCTCTGTTATATGTGTTCTATTTTATCTTGCTCAAAAATCGATTAAGATTTCGCAAGTTTGATAGACTGTAGAAGTAGATCAAGTATTTTGCTTTAGTTACATTGCATTATCAGGTGATCTACAGTGAGAATTTCTACATGGTATCAGAGAAAAGGTAATCAAAGCAGAGAACAGTATACAAAGAAGTTTGAAGTTCTTGATTGTAGGTACAAAATCAATTTCTTATCACATCTCAAAGTTCACCAATGGCGTTCAATGGCTTGAGACTCGAGTATCCCCTGGATGGAAGCTCAAATTACATAGCATGGAAAGATTGCATGGAAGTGGTATTAGAGGACAATGGTTTGAAGGACTTCATTAATCAAGAAGTCCCCAAGCCAGTAGCAGCTAATGCCCAAGAATTGGTGGAATGGAAGAAACGTGTGGCAAGAGTGAGGAGGATTCTTTTGGAGGGAGTTCAAGACCATATTTTCTCGAGTCTCCATGGGAAGGAGACTCTGTTTTCAATGTGGAAGACATTGAAGGATCTATATTAGAACAATAGCAACCAGAGGAATCTGGTGCTGAAGGAAAAGCTTCAGAAAATAAAGTGTGAAAAGGGTGACATGATCTCTACATATCTGAATAAGCTCACCACCTGCAGAGATGAGCTTGGAAGTGTAGGAATCATGATAGCTAATGATGATATGGTGAGTCTTGCTCTCCTCGATCTTCCTAAGAGCTGGCATAGCCACCAGGACTCAGTGAATGGAAGAGAGAAACTGTCGGATTGGGAACGACTGTGGTCAAATTTGATAAAAGAGGAGATCAGGAGGAGCATCAAAGATGGTTCTTAATCTAAGTTTGATGATGAAGAAAATATAGCCTTAGCAAGTAAGGTGAGGAAAGGGAAAGGGAAGGCTTCCCATTCCAAATCAAGTTCTTCCCATGGTGGGAAGAAGATTGACAAATCTAAAGTGAGATGCTTTAATTGTCATGAGGTGGGCCATTATGCAACTAATTGTCCATTAAAGAAATCCAAGAAGGGATCCTCGAAAGGATTGAAGGTGAGGCACTAGCCTCTCAATTCGAATTAGATTTTACCCTCATCGCATGCATGGTTTCATCGATGGTGGGTTGTGCTTGGTGCCTGGACAATGGAGCCTCATTCCACATGACCGACGATAAGAGTTTATTTAGTACCTTAGAGGAGAAATACCTCAAGATGCGCATATAGATGGGTGATGATGGAAAGTACCATGTTTCAGGTGAAGTTATGGTTGTGTTTTAGAGGGAGCATGGAGCTCCTCTCACCCTAATTGATGTAGTATGTGCCTGAACTGAAGAAAAACTTGATATCGGTCGCGATGTTGGAAGATAGAGGTTATGATGTAGTCTTTAGTAAAGTAAAGGCGTTCCTGAGACACATAGCCATGGGTCAGACCAAGAGGATTGGGATTCGAGTGAAGAATCTCTACAAGATGGAGGTAGATGACTGTGCTGCATTGAGTTCCAAACCAAAATTGGTGCAAAGCCAATATATTAGCGAGTTATGGCATAGATGATTTGGCCACTTGCATCAAGGGGCCTTGAAGATAATGCAACATATTTCTACTGATCTTCCCAAAGGTAAAATTGGGCAAGTCGACACATGCAAAGGTTGTATCTTGGGTAAGTATGTAAAATCTTCCTTTCATGAGCGAGACAGTTGAGCTGAAGCAATCTTGGAGCGATTTCATACAAATGTGTGTGGACCATTCTCAACAGCCTCCACTGCTAAACAAAGGTATTATGTGATTTTCATTGATGATTTTTCTTGTAGATGTTGGATCTATTTCATGCAGAAGAAGGATCAAACCTTCTCAAGGTTTTATGAGTTCAAAGATGTTATGAAACCAGCTCAAAAAAGATAGAAAAGAGAGATCAACGCCTTAGAATTCAGCCTCTTCGAGGGGGAAACCTCCTTTACATTAAACAAATGAACAATTCTTGGATGATTCAAATGAAAAAACCTCCTTTCTATATATAGTCTAAGGAGTCACAATATAACCCAGCCGACATAACAATAATAATATAAAGCCACAAAAATAACAATAGAGGGATTCTATGGGGCACAGTAATAACAATATGGGGACAATAGGGGCACAACAATATTAATAAGGGGTACAACTACCATAGTAATGGGGTAATCACTAGTATTATAGGGACCCAACATGCCCCTCTCCTTCAACAAAAGTGTTGTCCTCAACGCTTGAGTAGTTCTGGATACTTCTGTATAAAATTCTCATCCTCCCATGTGGAATCTTTAGCGGATAAGTTCTTCCACTTGATAAGATACTCCGAAATTGATCGATTTCGTAGCTATCGAGTTCTTGTTTCTGTGACTGCTTCTGGTTCCAATATAATTTTTCCTTCCTCATCAAGTTCTGACAATATTGTTTGAACTGGAAGCTTGTCGCCTATAACCTTCTTTAAACATGAAACATGGAAAACTGGGTGCAATCGAGAAGCTGCAGGAAGCTCCAATTTGTATGCCATAGTACCAATCTTTTGCAACACCTTGTACGGACCATAATACTTTGGTGATAATTTATTATCCTTCTTAGCTTGCTTGAGAGACATTTTCTTAGATGGTTGTAGCCGTAGGAATACCCAATCACCTAAATCAAAACTTCTTTCGCTGCGATGTTGATATGCCTATTGTTTCATTCTATTCTATGCCAACACGAGGTTATCCTTTAAGAGTTGGAGGACTTGTTGTTGATATTCGATGTGATGTTCCACTGCCTGAACCTTAAAATTTTCTCTTAAATATGATGTGATGGATGGTGGCTGATACCCATAAAGTGCCATAAATGGGGTCATTTTTGTTGCTATATGGAAGGAAGTGTTATACCACCATTCCACCAGAGGCAACCATTTGACCCATTGTGTCTGTTTATCAGATACAAAGCAATTAAGATATCCTTCCAAACATTTGTTTACTATCTCAATTTGCCCATCAGATTGAGGATGATAAGATGAGCTATGAGCTAACTAAGTACCAAGACAAGAAAATAATTCTGTCCAAAAATTTCCAGTAAAAATGGGATCTCTATCACTTACAATAATCTTTGGATTTCCATGTAGCTTTTGAATTGTTTCCATAAATGCAATAGAAACTGTACATGCTTTAAATGGATGTGATAATGCACAAAAGTGTGCATACTTGGTAAGTCTGTCAACTACCACCATGATTACACTCTTTCCCTCAGACTTGGGTAAACCTGTGATAAAATCCATTGAAACCTCCTCCCAACGTTGGCTCGGAATGGATAAAGGTTGTAATAGACCTGGTGTCTTAATTGTTTCAACTCTATTTTGTTGGCAAACCAAAAATTTTTCCACAAACTTTTGAATATCTGATTTAAGGCCATCCCAAAATAATTCCTTCTTAACCCTGTGGTAAGTTTTTAAAAATCCCGAGTGACCTCCTAAGGGAGAAGTGTGCAATTCCATAAGAATCTTTTGT
>APFE030049308.1:0-27295 GCA_000404065.3 Pinus taeda | reverse complement strand
TGTGCCATATCTCAACTATTGAAAAGATGAAAAGTTTGTTCAAATTTCTCCAATGCATTAAGTGAATGTTAGATGGTTCACATAGCCTTTGTCCCAACTCTATGAAGACAACGTTAAGGAGTTAGGTCACAATCTGTGGAAGAACGTAATGGAGTTTTATTTTGACATTCATAAAGCCATGTGATTGAGGTTGGGATGTCATTTCTTCGGAAATGGCTCCACTATTGCAGAGAAGAGGGAGATGCAATTTTTTGCCAATAAAAATAATATATTTTAACCCATCGAAAATAATATTATTCTCGGTTTTAGAAAAGCGGGTGATTACCCCCCAATACCATAGTTTAGAAATATTGTCTAGGAGAGGCATATATGGTATGCATGTGATTTGTTGTATTCCGCCCCAAAAGAAAACTCAAGAACATAAAATAGAGATTATAGATTTGTACAAAATCCTTTGAAAGGAGGCATCGGGTCATGGTGCTTGTCTGTGAGGAAAGAGAATGTGTATCAATGATAAAATCATTATTGGTGTGGATGCTATTAGAGTTATTGAAAACAAGTATTGTGTTTGAAAGAAGACAAAAATGGATATAGCCTAGCAATCCATGAGAAATGTAGGAATTAATAGCATGCTTCTTCTTTCCAATGTGATTAGGGAATACCATGACCAGTAGTCAAAGGTCACCATGCTTTACTTCTTTCCATGGAAAAGTATGTGGAAGATGGAAGAAGTGAGAGGAAAAGTATTGCAGTGTGATTGATGGATGATTGGAAGGAAAATAAAGGTATTTATAGCTAAAAAGAGTTCTAGGTATTGGATGTATGCCTTTGATAATATTTTGTTTTCTAAAGGCAGGGAGGAAAGGCACAAGTTATGTATGAAGGTGCCTCTTAAAACATGGTTAGATTATTGGATCAATTGAAGTTTGTTAGCATTTTGAGTGATATTGATAGAGAACAAGTTAGTTTGTTGTAATACTTTTTGGCATTTGTAAAAGAAACATATTGAGCACAGTGAACTAATGTGCAAGTGAAAGATTAGTTGGAATTGTCTAATGTGAGATAAACTTGATGATGCAAACAAATATTCTTAATATATGCAAGTCTCTAAAAAAAGATAAAACACACCAATATAATATTAAACCATTCTATTAAACCAACCATTTTATATAGTACATTATATTTCTTAGCTTGATAATTACATAAAAAATAAATAACCCAGTCCTTTTAAACTCTACCATATTCATGAGCAAATAATAATAATAAATAAAGAAGAAATTAAAACATTAATATCAAAGCAATATTTTAATTATATATATACGAGAGGTGGAGGGTGATGTTGGTGAATTTTGATTTCAAACTCAACGGCCACATTTCAAATTCAAATTATAACCGCCTCACCTGGTGCCAGCCTGTCCGATTCCAAAATCTTTAAGCATACAAAATCCCTAAAACATAAATATCCCATCCAATCCTATATCGATATAATTAGTATAAGCCTGCGGCATTAGGGAGGTTGTACAGGTGAAGCGAGGCGAGGATGGGCATTCCGTCCTTATGACAGGAAATGAAAGTGGAGAGGAGGCAGGCATGTGGGCGTTGTTTTCTAGCTTCCCTTAGCTTCCCTGATTATGCCTTTTTACATTTGGTATTGTTACATCTCATGCTAACGGTGGGCGATCCATACCAGTGCGTGGAATTTAATTTGTGAGTTGCCTGAGCGAGAGAATAAATAAGATTTGTTAGATGATTTTACCCGTTTTCTGGTTTGTTTTTGCTGTTTTTCCAGCATGGCCATGCTTAATTGAATAATTGTTACTGTGTCTGTCTCTGGGTTTTTGTTTTTTTGTTTTTTTTTCTTTTATTTTGGCTTGGTTTTGGTTTTTTCTTTTCAGTTTTGGGTGGAGAGGTAGAAAAGATTAGATCTAGTTGGTTTGGGTTAGGAGGGAGAGGAGTTTGGGTCTAATTGGTTGGGGTTATGAGGCATGATAATGCTAAAGAGAAGAGAAGAGGACATGGGATCCCACTCGGACAAGGTATGCACCCTTTTATTTTTCATTTGTATTTTAAGATGGCTTTGTAATGGATCATCTGAATTAATTGTGTGTGTGCTTGGATCATTTTAGTGTGCACATTTGATTCCCCAATACTCGTTGTTTTGGCTTTGTGTTTGGATTAGAAAGATATAATTATGGATTGCTATGGGTTTTTCCTACTGCAGCTGAGAATCTAAATTATGGCTTCTCTAATTAACAATTTATTCTGACCGAGGGGTTTAAGTGCATTATAGTTCTCCCTTGTGTTCCAAGGCGATGTAAAGAGAAACCCAATTTAAAGATCCATGATCTCTGATGCCTTGGATTTCTAATACTGTATTTAAGAGCTGTCAATCTTCATGGATAGTTACAGGTTTATTTTCTTTTATAATGTTCATTTTTAATAGAGCAGAGTTACGTTTTTCAGCAAGCGTTTGTTTTGTTTTTTTTTATAATGTTCGTTTTTAATAGAGCAGAGTTATGTTTTTCGTTATGCGTTTGTTTTGTTTTTGCTTTTAGAGAAACCCGATAAATTTTAAATTAATGAAAACCTTTTAAAAAAATTGGGGATTCGTTCAAAGATGTGGTCTCACAAAACCCCAGTTGGCATAGCTATGGAAACAAATTTTTGCGTGAGGGTCAGCGCCCTTGGTTTCTCCAAGGCAATGAGGCCCTGTTCTGGTTTTTGTTTTGTGCTTGTCTCTGCTACCCGGTAAGGTAATCGGCTCTGCAATAACTTCCTCTGCCTCATGCCTCTGCCCCTGCCCATTGCTGGTCAAGGTTTTGTCAGAGGGACAACGCTTTCTCTGGGGCAATAGATCTTGTGATTTGTGCTAATGAGTAGTTTAGGGTAGGCACTTTTATTTTGTCAAAGGTTGAACCAAAATTACTGTCTCTTTGCTTGAAATCAATCTCTTAAAAATGGTGTCATACAGGTTCAACATTATTTATTCTCTCTTGATCAGTATAATATGAATGAACATTTTTGTGAGGTAGCCCATATAGGTGTGTTTTCTATTTCTGAACAATTTTGTGGAGGTAGCCCATATTAGTGTTATTTTTGTGAGGTAGCCCACATAAGCCTGTTTTCTATTTCACTTTGAGAGATTACAGCCCAACCAATGTAATTGAAATGGCAGTGACATCTAAGGAAGTTCATGTCAACTGAATAAAATTAAAACCATAACAATTACAGCATTCTCTAACAAGCAGTAGATCAAAATGCTTTGGAAAGGGAATAGAGGATGTTCATGTCAACTGAATTAAATTAAAACCATAATAATATTTACAGCTGTCTCTAAGAGGCAGTAGAATAAATGCTTTGGAAAGGGAATAGAGTAGATTCCAATAGCAAAACATATGCCAACAAATATTTCTTCTATGTTGTGACTTTGAAGTATGAGGTGTAGATGTTTGCTGCCTCTTATTCTTATGGGGCTTGCCTTCACGTTGCTGATATTGTGCGCGAGAAAAGAGGGGATATTTAGTTGTTCAAGACTTTGTATTAGCATGCATAACAATATATATTGCAGTTTATTACTTTTGATTTCATGCTAAATGCCTGGGGAAATTTATAAAAGCCAAATATCTATTATGTGTCCCATTTATTTATTTTGAATTGGATTTGAAAGAATATACAATTAATTGTATTTTGTATTTATTGTATCAAGATAAAATGGGCGTTAAACATTTAACCTTTTTATGATATGAAACAGGTGGACCTGATAGACGAGCTTTTTGAGTGAGTATGAAACAGGTGGACTGAGGAGGACAGCACACATGGAATATTGTTTAACAAAAGAGTAACATCTTTTTGGTGAGTTGGAAGGTGAGAAGGAAGTTCTGCACAAGAATTTAACCAATTCATGATATAGACCAACAGAATAAGAGTTAGATTTGAGAGAATATTTAGGTAATTGTATTTGTTTTTATTAATGCACACTAAAATTTCTACTAAATATTTAATTCTCTTGTGATATGAAATAGGTATATGGAAAATGTTCTTTACAAGAGTAAGGTATTGTGCCAGACAAGGTACATGGAGAGGGGAGGTTGATGGAAGGTCCAAATCATATAGGAGTAGCAAGTAGATGATGTGTAGTTGGTTAATACAATTATATTATTGCTGATGCAAATAGATATATAGTCAAGCATTTTCTTTTTGAGAGGGGATTGCCCCTTCTCCCATCCTTCATGGATAGCAATGACCAAAGCTATCATGGAGGCTTGTCCGTGTTTTTATTGTGTTTATCATGCTTTGTGGTTTAGTATTATTATTTTTCTATGCCTTTTCTTTTTAAAATTCTAATTTTAAATTTATTTCTGCCATCATTTTATAATAACAATTTTTAGAATTATTTATTTTGAACATTAATAATATATTTTTATTTTTTTAATGAAGTTATTTTTTTCATAATAATTTTATAATGAAATTGCTAACAAAATATTACCATGAAATTCTTACTGCACTATTTATGTAAAAACTTTTGATATATTTAATTTTCAACCTCACATTTGGAAATTTAATTTTTGCATTTTAAAACTTGGATGTGTAGGGCTTTTATTTATTTTAAATTTCTCATCTCAAAATTTAAATCTTAGCACATTTAAATAATAACAATTGTAAAAGTACATTTAAAAATTTCCGTGTTTGATAAATTTGCAATTGCATTTTTAATAGAAACTAATCTTCAAAGTTCTAAAATCCATACAAGAACATTTTTACATGCCAAACCCATTTATGAGAATCACACTTCAAAATTTCCATGTTTGATGAATTGGACACTTTACTATTTAATTTTGAATTCCGCTCCTTAAAATTTGATGCTTATAAACACATTTACATACTCTGATGACATTCATTTGTGAACTTTATACAACCTAAAATCTGATATATTTAATAAACTAGAACATTACAAAGAGAAGCTTAAATCTAATATTATAAACAGAAGCTGAAATCTATATATTTGTGTTGTGTTGTAGTGTTTTGTGTTGTATCCTCTTAATGTCAAAAAGTTATGTTGTTGTTGTTGTGTTTGTGTGTGTAAGGTGATACACATAACACTCTCTGTTTAAGTTGATTTAACTATTCAAAAATTGATGTTTGAGAAAATGCTTTTATTGCCTTCCTATAATATTTAATTTCTAATTTAAATATCATTAATTGTATGTTAAACTATAATTTGTTCAAAAACATGTGATTTTTGTATGAAATTTTCAAATACAATGATTATATTGTTATCAAATTTATATTTTAATATATTAAATGATGAGTTCAAGATGGTAAATTTGTATTTCAAATTAATTTACATCCATTTGCACTGCATGTTATGATATACAAGTATATAATTGTAAATTGAACTATAATTTTATGAAGAGTTTGACCTTTTTTCTTTTTGTTATATGGGATGAATTTTTAATTATAATGATCCTTGTATTTTTGTTGATGCATTTTATTTTATGTTTCAAGCCAATCTAAATATAGATCCGTTTTTTTTGCCATCTAGACACGAATTTCTAAATTTATTTTGGACTTTATGACATTTTATTTTATAAATTTTTGAATTTTCCATGATATATTTAAATCTCAAATTTTCAAATTTTAATTAAACTAATTTATATGTATAATGTAATGTATTTTAAATTAATTTGAGCGGTTGCATTTTAAATTCCACCCTTGCATTTTAAAACTTAATAGTGTATTTTGTATTTTGAAGTTTGTATATATGTTAATGAAAATGGGAAAATGGAATTTAGAATTATTTTTTGATTTTTGACTGATCTCTACAAATTAAAATTCTAGATAATTAATAATAATGAACTTTCAAAATTTCAGCATTTATACAAAATTTTTTCAAGATGTACATTTAAAATTACAAAACACATAAAATTAAATATCATAAAAACACCAAGAAATAAAAATGAAAATAAAAATTGATGATTTCAAATTCTAAAATTTATATAAAACAAAAACTTTTAATTTATATGTTTTGTTATATTTAATTATATTTAGTGTACTATGTTGTACCATGTTAATGTTTTATGTAAATGTTGTGTTGTTTGTATTTGGTTATGGGTGTAACAATGTGTTTTTAAGAGAGTTTAAAATAATGTAAGTGCTTTGGAAATTTAATGTTGGAGAGACATGAACATTTACAAAAATTGTGTATTGTGTTTGTATGGTGTTAGAACTTTATGTTGTATATTAAAACTATGGTGGTTTATAAATAGAATCTGTGAATTTTTAATGAAATGTTTAAATATTTAATTAATTATGTTGAATTAATTTGAATGAGTATGTAAAGTTTGTGCACTTCAAAATGATATAAATACATTGAAATTTGATGCTTGGGGGAGTGACTTGTAAAAAAAAAATAAAAATAAAGTATTTGATTGTATGACATCTAATTCTATAATTTTGAATTGCATATTAAGCTATGCTTTCACCAATACTTTCAGATTTTTCATTAAATGTTTAGATACAATAAATTAACACTTTAGGATTTTACAAGAGTTCAAGATAATACAGGTACACTTAGAGATTTGATGTTTGAGAGACATGGACATTTAAAAAAAAGGGTGTATTTTGTTTGTATGATATTATAATTTTATATTGTATATTGAACTATATTTGATTATACATTTTCTTTTAAATGTTTAAATTTTTAATGAATACATGTGTAAAATTTGTGTATCTGAAAATAATTTAAATACATTGAAATTTGATTTTTTGGGGGTCTCACTTGTTAAGGAAAATGTATTTGATTTTATGACATTTAATTTTATAATTTTATATTGTATATCCAACTATGGTTTCCCTAGTTCTTTCAAAATTTTCATGAAATGTTTAGATGTAATAGCTTAACAGCATGTGTTTTACAATAGTTTAAGATAATGCAAGTACTTGGAAGTTTGATGTTTGAGAGAGATGGACATCTTAAAAAAAAGTGTATTGTGTTTGTATGTTATTATAATTTTATATTGTATATTAAACTATATTTGTTGATAAAAAGAATTGTGATATTTTTAATTAATTCTTTTTCTTGTATGGGATATTATATGTATTTTGAATTAAGTTGAATGCATGTGTAAAATTTGAGTATTTTAAAATAATTTACATACATTGAAATTTGATGTTTTGGAGGAGTGACCCATAAAAATTAAAAATTGTATTTGATTGCATGACATTTAATTCTATAATTTTAAAATTGCATATTCAGCCATCTTTTCCCCAATAGTTTCATATTTTTTCATGAAATGTGTGGATATAATAAATTAACATTGTTTGTTTTACAATAGTTTAAAATAATGCAAGTACTTGGAAATTTGATGTTTTAGAGACATAACATTTAAAAAATTTGTATTTTGTTTGTATGATATTATAATTAATTCTTGTATGTATTTTGTATGCCATGTTATTTGTATTTTGAATTAATTTCAACTTAAAATTTATGTATTTTAAAATAATTTAAATACTTTGAAATTTGATGTATTGGGGGAGTGACCTAAAAAAATTAGATATAATAAAAGTTTAGATATAATAAATTAGCAGTGTGTGTTTTACAATAGTTTAAAATAATGTAAGTACTCAGAAATTTGATGCTTGAGAGACATGAACATTTAAAAAAAAAATATTGTATTTGTATGATATTATATTGTATATTAAACTATATTTGTTTATAAACAAAAAAAAATATGTGATTTTTTACTTAAATGATTAAATTTTGAATTTATTGTACTCTCATTTTTGTATGCTATGTTATATGTATTTTGAACTAATTTGAATACAGGTGTAGGATTTGTGTATTTTAAAATAATAAAAATACATTGAAATTTGATGTTTTGGGGAGTGACTTGTAAAAAAATAAAGTGCATTTGATTGCATCACATTTAATTATATAGTTTTAAATTTCATATTCATTTAAGTTTACCCCATAGTTTCATGTTTTTCATGAAATGTTTAGATATAATAAATTAACACTTTGGGTTTTACAATAGTTTAAATTAATGTAAGTACTTGGAGATTTTATGTTTGAGAGGCATGAACATTTAAAAAAATTGTATTTTGTTTATATGATAGTATAAGTTTATATTGCATATTTCACTGTATTTTTTTATAATAAAAAAGTGTGAATTTTTATTCAAATGTTTAAATTTTTAATTAATTATGGTGTGAGTTTTGTATGCCATTTTATGTGTGTTTTGAATTAAGTTGAATACATGTGTGCACAATTTGTGTAGTTTAAAATTATTTAAATACATTGAAATTTGATATGTAGGGGAGTGACTTGTAAAAAAATTTAAAACTTATTTAATTGTGAGACATTTAATTCTATAATTTTAAATTGCATATTCAATGATGCTTTCCCCAATACTTTCCCACTTTTCATGAAATGTTGAGATATAATAAATATATAATTTGATTCTTTTAATTAAAATTATTTGTTTATAAATATTAATGACCATTGTTTTATCCCCTCATGGAGGTGGATGTCAAGAGTACCCATAAGGTTGGGAGGATTTCTCACCACCACATTGCTTCATATTTCAATTCAATTCAAGAGGGTTGGTTGGGTGGCCAACCCACCGTATTCACCAAACTTGTGAGCATTTCTTATTAAGTTGGAGAGTATGGCAAGTCTTCACTCTTGTCTCTATCAACTGATTTTATGATGTGTTACATAGTTCCCTCCTAATAGGTGGTATTATTTGTGGGGAATTTCAACATGCACAACAAATTTCATGTAGCCACTAGGAATTTCTTTTTCCATTTTTCACCTTCGGAAAATGGTTTGGTTTTGTTTGTGCTTTGGACTAGTCTATGTATTAGTAGTTTGGCGCTAGAGATGGGTAACTTTGACTCTGTCAATGAGACTTGTAACTTGACATTGTGGCCTCTCTTAGAGTTGGTGATTGTTGTTGAATTTTGGGGCTCCCTCTCTTCAAGTTTGGAGTTAGTGCATTTAAAGATCCTTTTGGTGCTCACATTTCTATTGGTCTTGATTTTATTGGATTTAGTGGAGTGTGTAGCACAATGTTTAGGAGTAGTTGGGCTTACCCACTAGTGCTTGTTGGAAATTGCTTGAAGTTTTAACCTACCCAAGGTTTTCCATCTAATCCTTGTTACTATGTTCTAATGTGATGTTCCTTATGTTATTAACAAGGACAACTACGATGGAATTTTCCCAACACGTTCCCAATGGAGGAAAGCAATGCATGACTCCAAAAATCCAATGGAGGGTTCAATAGTCTTATCAAAACTAGGGTGGTATAAATTTATTTCGTAACCGGATCGAAAGTGGAATACCTACGTTGCATGGAGAGGCTAGTGGTCCCCCAAAACCATTGCCCAACTTCACATGTAGCCTTCTTCTCTCCAATCATGTGAAGAAAGTTGGTGCCATAGGGTAAATATTCAGCTCTTCCCTTGAAAGGGGCTTCCATGTCTTAGAGATACATTTAATCATATCCACAAGCCATGCCCATAACCCATAAAACATGCAAACCAAACCATTCCTTGAAAAATACTTTTCACAGGTTAAAGCTTCCTCATCTAGAAGAATGTACACGGAAAAATTATCTTGCACCACTAGAGGACCACAACAAGACTTCAACATAGAATTGTACGAAAATGAAGAAAAGATAGCTTGATTGCAAGCCATAACTGCAAAAGGAAAATATTTATTTGCCAAATCACACATGATTCACCATTGAACTATGTGCAGAAAATCCATGCAAATAGAGCAAAGATTGGGCGGCTAGGGTTTTGGGTGAAACCCTAGGCACCACAAGGGATTCGAGAGCTCTTTCCATTTTGAAATATATATGAATATTATTATAGCCAATATGTTCCCTTCCCTAATTAAATTCATTTTTTCATATATTATAATGGTGAATTTTTTTAATTTTTATTTTAGTGATAAAATTCAACAATAGTTATTTCATTTTGTTTGTGTGATTTTATATTATATAAAATAGATATCAATAAAGATAGAGCTGAGTTTCTTTGACTTATGTTTGAGAAACTTCCCTCGACGAGGGTTGGAATTTAACGGGCAAAATGTGAGTCACAAGGCATTTTGCCCATATTTGACGTTCAAACATTTTGCCTGTGTTTTTCCTCATGTGTTATAAAGTTCACAAAACACATTTTTGATGGTTTATTATTTTCCTAAAACGTTATTAGTAGTCCATACAAATTTGTGTTCCACTTGGTTGGCGCCTTTCACGGTGTCAACTGTAAAAACTATTTTAAGTAACACTTTGGGCTTACGAAGAATGGAAAAATCAATGTTAGGAACTCTTGATGCAATGTAAGTCATGGCTCCATTGATCATGTAATTTACTGCTTGCAAAGCGAGTTCGATGATAGTGTCAAAGGGTATTGCACATCCATTTATTCACGGAGCATGGATTAAGATTGCAAAGATTAGGCAAACATTACTGTTGCCTATATGCGCACCTCTCTCGTGACTGTGACTTAGAATGATATGGAGAGAGATCGCTACATGTTAGTATTGACTATTAGGCTCTCGATAAGGGCTCTCCTCTTTTTTGTATAATATGTGTATATTGTAATTCCACAGTATAGTCACCTATGAAATCTAATCTGTGAAAAGGAGTGGAGGAGGCATAAGGTCATGGTGGAATTGGTCATTGACGTCTCTTAAAAGCATCAAAATCTATGTTTGATATGCATATTGACACATTGTGAATTCTACGTACACAATTTTAGCTCAGAAACTTACGTAGATTCATGTCAAACTCGGGTTTAAATAGGTATTTTTCGATGTGAGATTGTGAGACTTCATGTCTCATGTATTCATATGACATGTATTGTTCTGTGGGGCTTTCTGAATGTTGATGATTGAATATTTCTTTTAGCTTCAGAAATTGATGGAGTTACAACAAGGTTTGATGGATTGAAACCTTTTATTTATTTGAATGGTGCCACTTACACAACCGTTTGAAATATCAAAATACTTCTTGTGTTCGTTTTCATATATATATATATATAGAAAGGGGTAGGATTATTGAGCTAGTTGTAGAGGCTAGCAATAGAAGTGTATATTTCTATGATGCAAGCACCAATTTTTTATATGAGAGATGGTGTCCACATCCTTTGCAAGCAAAACCCTAAATGAAACTTCTAAAATATGATCCCTTAACAAGTAATACTTTTTTTACTCTATAATCCTTGTTTTTCAAATGGAA
Organism: Pinus taeda; assembly: GCA_000404065.3. Taxonomy (NCBI): domain Eukaryota; kingdom Viridiplantae; phylum Streptophyta; class Pinopsida; order Pinales; family Pinaceae; genus Pinus; species Pinus taeda. Next base: position 16,046 of record APFE030049308.1, on the reverse strand, counting down.
TTGTGCTTCTATTAAAAGAAGATCACATGCTCATATGTGAGACACAGAAGAGAGGAGATAGTATATGCAATGTGTATATTAGATTAGAATTGATTCATCTTACACCCTATATGATTAGATTAGACATTATAAAAAAAATATATTACTCTCTCGCTTCTCAATTGTGTGTGTGTGTGTGTGTGCGTGTATAATTTATATCATTTTGGTTTCGAAAAAGTAATTGGAGAAAACAATGCTTGGGTTCAGATGCCTAAATCATTGAGAGGAGAAGCCTAGAAGCATGTAAATCTGCATAGAGAATTTTGTTGTAGGTCCTCGCAACATAAATTAATTATGTGAACATTTAAAAATTAATTAAAAATCTCAATCCATATATCCTATGCCGAAGCGACTCACTGAAGGAGAACTCAAACCTTTCCCATGGAAAAGAAAACTCAATTTTCCACATATTTTAATTGAACTAATTGATTATATGTGTAGGACTATAATCATGTAAATAAGGAAATCAAAATGACCATACTAATTCTATTTTGCGTGATTCTCTTTTCACAATTCTCATTCAAGTGTAGAATGACTAAGAAAACTTAATTGAGTTCAAAATTATATGTTGTAAAGCTCCTCAAACATATGTGTTGTTCTTTATTGCTAGAAGAGTTGAACTTAAACTGCTCGAATATAAGAAAAATGTTTTAAGCAAAAAGTTGTTGGTGAAGGGTTAATTTGTTTACCAAATTACCACTCTTGGAGTGCAAAATTTTAAACATAGTGTTGTTTCTCATTTTAAAAAATAAATTAAATTCAAACCCTCCCTTCCACTAGCGCAACCCAAATATTTACCATGAAACAAACGAGAACTCTCCCAAAAACCAATGACAATAGTGCTGGAGGTCTCATGAAATCTCACATAATCAAATCCATTTGTCATGATGCAAAGGCATGTGGAAAAGGGTGGCCACCAAGCCATCTCTCTTAATTGCATGGATCACCCATCACATACTCATTTCTTTCGTCCATCAACAATAAAATTCTTTGAAATATAAAAATTGATGTTTTAGTTATTCATGTGTTTTTGAATTCTTTACATTTATATATAAAACGTGCACACACATGATTTTTATATACATTTTTCATAATAATGTAATGGTTTAATTTAAGATTAATTGAAATTTTTAACTTGTAACTTTTCATCATATATTTAAATGTAATATCTATAAAATTGTAAATTTTGTTTTAATTTGATCGAAATTATAGCAATATATTATACACAACAATATAATATCACCTTTCATAATCATATGATATATTACAATATTACTTTATGCAAAAATGCATTATTTAATTTCATTTAAATATATTGAAATTTGATGTTTAATGGATATGAACGTCTCTATGAAAAGGAAAAGGAAGAAAACTGCAACCCAACACGAGATTGGTAATAGGAAAGAAACTATGACGAGTGAAAGAGAGCTAGAGATGGATCAGGGTATGACCTAGAGTGAAACAGATCTAGAGGACCATGAACTTAAGGAAATTCCAGATAAGGAACACCTAGATCTAGAAGGGTTCTTGATGCAGGGAACCACAGGAGGGATAGATTCAAAACCCCAAGAACACTGCAACAGAATACAGCAGTTGGTTTTTATGGAAAACTGAGGAAAGGGGGTTAGATAAAGGAAAAACCATTGACAAGCAGGAGTACAGAGGTGTGAAAACAATGAAATCAACTCCAAGATTAGCTACTAGAAATGCAGGAAAGAAGAGGGGCATGAAAAACCAGAAGGACCTCTTGATGGAGTGTGGAAAGTTAATGATAGACTCGGGTAAGATGAAAGACCTAACGAGTTACTCCTTTACAAATATTTAATTATGAAGTTCACATCGTGGAATATCAAAGGTCTAGGTAGTAAAAGAAGGCAAAGAATGCTTAGTTATAGAATGAAACAAGAAATGCCGGATATGATCTTCATCCAGGAAACAAAATTTTCCATTCATAAATTAAAACTAATTCATGGCAAATGGCTCAATAGATTTGAGTTTCTAGAGGTTAAAACTGAAAACAAAGCGAGGGGCATTCTCACTCTTTGGAATCCCCAAAAAGTCATCATAATATATGGAGAGGCATCTAGAAATTACTTATCAGTGGTCATTCAACCAGTGGGGGTTTCAGAAACCTTCCTGGTCACAAATGTTTATGATCCTCAAAGAATAGATGACAAACTCAAATTGCTAGAATCCCTAATTGATCTCAGGAACAGAGAGGCTGGAATTCCTTGCATCATGGGAGGTGATTTTAATATGATAAAATCTCTTTTGCGAAAAAAAGGAGGTACCAGAGTGCTAAACAAAGACTCCTTAGCGTTCCAATCATTCACAGATGATATGAAAATGGTCGATTCAGAATTGAGCAACACCCTTTTTACCTGGAACAATAAAAGAGGAGGTGCGACACAAGTAGCCTCTAAATTAGACATGTTTCAGATATCAGAGGAGCTTATGCTTATTGATAAAGAAATATCAGCAAGAGTTCTTCCCTTTGGAGGTTCCGATCACTGGCCGATTCAATTGGAAATCAAGGGTATGGTTTCTCCCAGGAATAGGCCCTTCAGGTTCGAGAATATCTGGCTGTCCCACCTGGACTTCACCAGTAACATTGAAAAATGGTGGTCTGAAGACTTGCAATTCCAGGGATAAAAAATGTACCTCCTTCATAAAAGACTAAAGCATATCAAGTTCAGCCTCAAAGAATGGAACAAGAAGGATTTTGGTAACATTTTTGTGAACAAAAAATCTTTGGAAATCAAAATTTAGGAACTCAACGAGGCATTGATCAAAGATGGCTTTGACAAAGTCAAAAGTGATCAGGGTGATAAACACCATCAAGAATGGGAAAATTTATGCAAACAATAGGAAATATTTTGGAGGCAAAAGTCTAGAGTTCAATGGCTCAAGGAAGGAGAGCAGAATACAAGGTTTTTCCACAGATCCACTACAGCTAATAGAGCATACAAAAGAATCTCTACGACCAAAGATGAGAATGGGGAGCTTGAGAACACTCATAAGAATATTGAAGCTGTACTTGCTCAGCATTTCCGAATATCACTCAAGAAAATAATCCAGACAGGGAACAATCCATGAGGGAAATTACAAGGCATATCCCTAAGTTGGTGCCTAGAGAGGACAATCTAAACCTTAATAGACTTGTTACTGAAGAGGAGGTCAGCGAGGTTCTCAAAGACATGCAGAATTGCAAAGCACCAGGCCCGGATGGTTTCAATGTGCATTTTTTTAAAGCTTGTTGGCATATTGTCAAGCTGGGTATTCTGAATGTGGTGGAGGATTCGAGGGGTAGAAAAACTATTGCACTTAGAGTTGGTGTTTGTTGTTGAATTTTGGGGCTCCCTCTCTTCAAGTTTGGAGTTAGTGCATTTAAAGATCCTTTTGGTGCTCACATTTCTATTGGTCTTGATTTTATTGGATTTAGTGGAGTGTGTAGCACAATGTTTAGGAGTAATTGGGCTTACCCACTAGTGCTTGTTGGAAATTGCTTGAAGTTTTAACCTACCCAAGGTTTTCCATCTAATCCTTGTTACTATGTTCTAATGTGATGTTCCTTATGTTATTAACAAGGACAACTACGATGGAATTTTCCCACCACGTTCCCAATGGAGGAAAGCAATGCATGACTCCAAAAATCCAAGGGAGGGTTCAATAGTCTTATCAAAACTAGGGTGGTAGAAATTTATTTCGTAACCGGATCGAAAGTGGAACACCTGCGTTGCATGGAGAGGCTAGTGCTCCCCCAAAACCATTGCCCAACTTCACATGTAGCCTTCTTCTCTCCAATCATGTGAAGAAAGTTGGTGCCATAGGGTAAATATTCAGCTCTTCCCTTGAAAGGGGCTTCCATGTCTTAGAGATACATTTAAGCATATCCACAAGCCATGCCCATAACCCATAAAACATGCAAACCAAACCATTCCTTGAAAAATACTTTTCACAGGTTAAAGCTTCCTCATCTAGAAGAATGTACACGGAAAAATTATCTTGCACCACTAGAGGACCAAAACGAGACTTCAACATAGAATTTTACGAAAATGAAGAAGAGATAGCTTGATTCCAAGCCATAACTGCAAAAGGAAAATATTTATTTGCCAAATCACATAGGATTGACCATTGAACTATGTGCAGAAAATCCATGCAAATAGAGCAAAGATTGGGCGGCTAGGGTTTTGGGTGAAACCCTAGGCACCACAAGGGATTCGAGAGCTCTTTCCATTTCGAAATATATATGAATATTGTTATAGCCAATATGTTCCCTTCCCTAATTAAATTCATTTTTTCATATATTATAATGGTGATTTTTTTTAATTTTTATTTTCGTGATAAAATTCAACAATAGTTTTTTCATTATGTTTGTGTGATTTTATATTATATAAAATAGATATCAATAAAGATAGAGCTGAGTTTCTTTGACTTATGTTTGAGCAACTTCCCTCGACGAGGGTTGGAATTTAACGGGCAAAATGTGAGTCACAAGGCATTTTTCCCGTATTTGATGTTCAAACATTTTGCCTGTGTTTTTCCTCATGTGTTATAAAGTTCACAAAACACATTTTTGATGGTTTATTATTTTTCTAAAACGTTATTAGTAGTCCATACAAATTTGTGTTCCACTTGGTTGGCGCCTTTCACGGTGTCAACTGTAAAAGGGTATTGCACATCCATTTATTCATGGAGCATGGATTAAGATTGCAAAGATTAGGCAAACATTAATGTTGCCTATATGCGCACCTCTCTCATGACTGTGACTCAGAATGATATGGAGAGGGATCGCTACATGTTAGTATGGACTATTAGGCTCTCGATAAGGGCGCTCCTCTTTTTTGTATAATATGTGTATATTGTAATTCCACAGTATAGTCACCTATGAAATCTAGTCTATGAAAAGGAGTGGAGGAGGCATAAGGTCATGGTGGAATTGGTCATTGACGTCTCTTAAAAGCATCAAAATTTATGTTTGATATGCATATTGACACATTGTGAATTCTACGTACACAACTTTAGCTCAGAAACTTACGTAGATTCATGTCAAACTCAGGTTTAAATAAGTATTTTTCGATGTGAGATTGTGAGACTTCATGTCTCATGTATTCATATGACATGTATTGTTCTGTGGGGCTTTCTGAAAGTTGATGATTGAATATTTCTTTTAGCTTCAGAAATTGACGGAGTTACAACAAGGTTTGATGGATTGAAACCTTTTATTTATTTGAATGGTGCCACTTACACAACCGTTTGAAATATCAAAATACTTCTTGTGTTCGTTTTCATATATATATAGAAAGGGGTAGGATTATTGAGCTAGTTGTAGAGGCTAGCAATAGAAGTGTATATTTCTATGATGCAAGCACCAATTTTTTTATATGAGAGATGGTGTCCACATCCTTTGCAAGCAAAACCCTAAATGAAACTTCTAAAATATGATCCCTTAACAAGTAATACTTTTTTTACTCTATAATCCTTGGTTTCCAAATGGAATTGAGCTTCTATTAAAAGAAGATCACATGCTCATATGTGAGACACAGAAGAGAGGAGATAGTATATGCAATGTGTATATTAGATTAGAATTGATTCATCTTACACCCTATATGATTAGATTAGACATTATAAAAAAATATATATTATTCTCTCGCTTCTCAATTGTGTGTGTGTGTGTGTGTATAATTTATATCATTTTGGTTTCGAAAAAGTAATTGGAGAAAACAATGCTTGGGTTCAGATGCCTAAATCATTGAGAGGAGAAGCCTAGAAGCATGTAAATCTGCATAGAGAATTTTGTTGTAGGTCCTCGCAACATAAATTAATTATTTGAACATTTAAAAATTAATTAAAAATCTCAATCCATATATCCTATGCTGAAGCGACTCACTGAAGGAGAACTCAAACCTTTCCCATGGAAAAGAAAACTCAATTTTCCACATATTTTAATTGAACTAATTGATTATATGTGTAGGACTATAATCATGTAAATAAGGAAATTAAAATGACCATACTAATTTGCGTGATTCTCTTTTCGCAATTCTCATTCAAGTGTAGAATGACTAAGAAAACTTAATTGAGTTCAAAATTATATGTTGTAAAGCTCCTCAAACATATGTGTTGTTCTTTATTGCTAGAAGAGTTGAACTTAAACTGCTCTTACCTTATAAACGAGTATGCAACCATTAGCCCTAATAACTCCAAAGGCCCATAATGTCATGATTTTTGTAATACCTATAGATCCTAAAACCATTAAGTAATGATCTTATTAAACACAATGTTTCTAAAGTAATGGTTTCTAATGGTGGACTTCATGGTGAATGGCTGCATACTTGTATATAAGGTGGCATATTTTCGTCTAAAAACAACCATTATCATTCTTTACCTAAGCCAACCCACAACAAATCACTTTAGGTTGTGTATTTTCTTTACTTCTCCTCTACTCTATGTCAAAATGGTCTTTAATTTAAAATGAATTAGTCATTCTTATGATTTGTTTTAAGTTTAAAACGATAACAAGATTGACAAAGTAGGGCCTATTGCATTGTCTTTTCTATGAGAGAGTGTTTATAATGTTTTTGAACAAAACTTATAATCAAGTACTTCTAATATTTACAATTAATTTTAATTTGATTATTAACTTCGTTACTAGAAAAAATGACATAAATATAGATTTTAAAATAGAAACTATGTTATAATTATTAATTATAATGAAACAATAAGAATATAAGAAAAATGTTTTAAGCAAAAAATTGTTGGTGAAGGGTTAATTTGTTTACCAAATTACCACTCTTGGAGTGCAAAATTTTAAACATAGTGTTGTTTCTCATTTTAAAAAATAAATTAAATTCAAACCCTCCCTTCCACTAGCGCATCCCAAATATTTACCATGAAACAAACGAGAACTCTCCCAAAAACCAATGACAATAGTGTTGGAGGTCTCATGAAATCTCACATAATCAAATCCATTTGTCATGATGCAAAGGTGTGTGGAAAAGGATGGCCACCAAGCCATCTCTCTTAATTGCGTGGATCACCCATCACATACTCATTTCTTTCGTCCATCAACAATAAAATTCTTTGAAATATAAAAATTGATGTTTTAGTTATTCATGTGTTTTTGAATTCTTTACATTTATATATAAAACGTGCACACACATGATTTTTATATACATTTTTCATAATAATGTAATGGTGTAATTTAAGATTAATTGAAATTTTTAACTTGTAACCTTTCATCATATATTTAAATGTAATATCTATAAAATTGTAAATTTTGTTTTAATTTGATCGAAATTATAGCAATATATTATACACAACAATATAATATCACCTTTCATAATCATATGATATATTACAATATTACTTTATGCAAAAACGCATTATTTAATTTAATTTAAATATATTGAAATTTGATGTTTAATGGATATGAACGTCTCTATGAAAAGGAAAAGGAAGAAAACTGCAACCCAACACGAGATTGGTAATAAGAAAGAAACTATGAAGAGTGAAAGAGAGCTAGAGATGGATCAGGGTATGACCTAGAGTGAAATAGATCTAGAGGACCATGAACTTAAGGAAATTCTAGATAAGGAACACCTAGATCTGGAAGGGTTCTTGATGCAGGGAACCACGGGAGGGATAGATTCACAACCCCAAGAACACTGCAACAGAATACAGCAGTTGGTTTTTATGGAAAACTGAGGAAAGGGGGTTAGATAAAGGAAAAACCATTGACAAGCAGGAGTACAGAGTTGTGAAAATAATGAAATCAACTCCAGGATTAGCTACTAGAAATGCAGACAAGAAGAGGGGCATGAAAAAGTAGAAGGACCTCTTGATGGAGTGTGGAAAGTTAATGATAGACTCGGGTAAGATGAAAGACCTAACGAGTTACTCCTTTACAAATATTTAATTATGAAGTTCACATCGTGGAATATCAGAGGTCTAGGTAGTAAAAGAAGGCAAAGAATGCTTAGTTATAGAATGAAACAAGAAATGTCGGATATGATCTTCATCCAGGAAACGAAATTTTCCATTCATAAATTAAAACTAATTCATGGCAAATGGCTCAATAGATTTGAGTTTCTAGAGGTTAAAGCTGAAAACAAAGCGAGGGGCATTCTCACTCTTTGGAATCCCCAAAAAGTCAGCATAATAGATGGAGAGGCATCTAGAAATTACTTATCAGTGGTCATTCAACCAGTGGGGGTTTCAGAAACCTTCCTGGTCACAAATGTTTATGATCCTCAAAGAATAGATGACAAACTCAAATTGCTAGAATCCCTAATTGATATCAGGAACAGACAGGCTGGAATTCCTTGCATCATGGGAGGTGATTTTAATATGATAAAATCTCTTTCGGGAAAAAAAAGGAGGTACCAGAGCGCTAAACAAAGACTCCTTAGCGTTCCAATCATTCACAGATGATATGAAAATGGTCGATTCAGAATTGAGCAACAACCTTTTTACCTGGAACAATAAAAGAGGAGGTGCGGCACAGGTAGCCTCTAAATTAGACACGTTTATGATATCAGAGGAGCTTATGCTTATTGATAAAGAAATATCAGCAAGAGTTCTTCCCTTTGGAGGTTCCGATCACTGGCCGATTCAATTGGAAATCAAGGGTATGGTTTCTCCCAGGAATAGGCCCTTCAGGTTCGAGAATATATGGCTCTCCCACCCGGACTTCACCAGTAACATTGAAAAATGGTGGTCTGAAGACTTGCAATTCGAGGGATCAAAAATGTACCTCCTTCATAAAAGACTAAAGCATATCAAGTTCAGCCTCAAAGAATGGAACAAGAAGGATTTTGGTAACATTTTTGTGAACAAAAAATCTTTGGAAATCAAAATTTAGGAACTCAACGAGGCATTGATCAAACATGGCTTTGACAAAGTCAAAAGTCATTAGGGTGATAAACACCATCAAGAATGGGAAAATTTATGCAAACAAGAGGAAATATTTTTGAGGCAAAAGTCTAGAGTTCAATGGCTCAAGGAAGGAGAGCGGAATACAAGGTTTTTCCACAGATCCACTACGACTAATAGAGCATACAAAAGAATCTCTACGACCAAAGATGAGAATGGGGAGCTTGAGAACACTCATAAGAATATTGAAGCTGTACTTGCTCAGCATTTCCGAAACATCACTCGGGAAAATAATCCAGACAGGGAACAATCCATGAGGGAAATTACAAGGCATATCCCTAAGTTGGTGCCTAGAGAGGACAATTTAAACCTTAATAGACTTGTTACTGAAGAGGAGGTCAGCGAGGTTCTCAAAGACATGCAGAATTGCAAAGCACCAGGCCCGGATGGTTTCAATGTGCATTTTTTTAAAGCTTGTTGGCATATTGTCAAACAGGGTATTCTGAATGTGGTGGAGGATTCGAGGGGTAGAAAAACTTTGCTGAAAGCCCTCAACACCTCCTTCATCTCCTTGATCCCCAAATAGGATTCAGCTCAAATTGCAGATAAGTACAGACCCATAGATTTATGTAACGTGGTATACAAGATAATATCTAAGGGAGTGCTGATAGACTAAAACCTCTCCTTCCTTCTTTAGTGGCAGAGGAACAATCAGGTTATGTGGAGGGTAGACAAATTTTAAATAACATTATTAAAGCCCATGAGGTGGTTCACACGCTTACCAATAAGAGGCAGATGGGGATGATCATGCAATTGGATATTGCCAAAGCGTATGACAAGGTGAATTGGATTTACATCAAGAAGGTTCTCACTGCTTTTGGGTTCGACCACAACTGGGTCAGATGGGTCATGGCTCTGGTGACTACTTCTAGCTTTTCAATTTTGGTGAATGGTTCTCCCTCCGATATCTTCATTCCTTCTAGAGGCGTCAGGCAGGGAGACCCGCTCTCTCCCTTTCTTTTCATTCTCATGATGGAGGGAATTGGAATGTCCATTAAGCATGCCAAGGCAATGGGCAAAATCAAAGGTCTTCAATTATCTAAGAATGGTCAAGCTCCGATTCGCCAACAATTTGTAGATGATACCATGCAGCAAGGAATTCCCATAGTCAAAGAAGCTTCAGCATACAATAAAATCCTGAAGGAACTTTCCATGGCTACAGGTATGGAAGTCAATCTCTCTAAGTCAAAAATCTCCTTCTTAAACACTAGCATTGCTATTTAGAGAAATATTTCAAGAATTCTTGGCTTCCAAAGGGATTCCCTACCCACAAAGTATTTGGGAGTTCCTCTCAGAGCCACACCAATGCACAAGAGTATCTGGGAACCAGTGCTTAATAAGTTGTAGGACAGAGTAAAAAAATGGACCTTGAAAGTCTTGAACCTGGCAGGCAGGTTGGTTCTGACAAAGTCGGTTCTGCAATCTATCCCGATTTTCATGTTATCGGCCCTCCTAGCTCCCAAAGGTGTTTTAGAGCAATTCAGGAATATCCAAAGGGATTTCCTCTAGGGTAAGGAGGAAACAAAGAAGAAATGGGCCCTGGTTTCTTGGGATAAAATCTATAAACCCAAGAGCCACGGGGGCCTAGGCTTGGATGATCAGGAGATTCTTAGTAAAGCTCTAGGAGCCAAGCTTTCGTGGCGATGGGTTCAAGAGCCAAAAACCCAGTGGGCAAGGATCTCGAAAGAGAAATATGCCAGCTCTTGGCACACTAATGATCTCATAAGAATGTCTGGAAATTTAAAAGGCTCTCACATCTGGAATAGAGCCCGAGAAAACAGAAGCCTAGTTCAAAAAAACAGTTTCTGGGAAATCAGAGCAGGAGAGCTTGCACTCTTTTGGGAGGACAAATGGCAACAAGAACCAACGCTGTTAACAGAGGATTTTTAAGCCTCAAGCAGGAAACAGATTCCCAAGGGTTAAACAAAGTAAAGGATTTCTGGGATCTTGTTGAGATCTCCTGAAAGTGGAGAAGCTGGAGAAAAATTGATTGTGGAGATGATAGCCCCATAAAAGTAAAAGCAGAGGCTCTTTGGAGCTTGCTAAAACAAAGGATGATTTTGGTAACAGAGGGGCAGGATCAATTGAGATGGGGTAATAACAATAAAGGCACCTTTAATCTTAAGGAAGCTAAAGGTATTCTCCTTGGGCTTGATTCCAGTGTTCCAGAAAAGACCTCGCAGCGCCTCTAGAAGCACCAAGGTTGGATGAAGATCAAGCTTTTCATGTGGTTGGTTCATCATAAGAAAATTTTAGCTTGGGACAACATTAGGAAAAGGGGTTTTATGGGGCCTACTAGATTCCAGCTTTGTGAAGAGCACGAGGAGACAATGGAGCACATTCTCAACAGCTGCGCTTACACCACCTGGCTGTGGGATTCTTTCTCTACCATTTTCCAACAGACAGATAGGGACCGAAGTAGTATCACAAATACCCTAAACAAGTTGAGAAGAAACTATTCAGAGAATGAGTTCCTTAATTTGGCCTCGGCCTTCATGCCAAACTTCACTATCTGGAATGTTTGGAAAGAAAGGAATAAGAGAATTTTCAAGAATGAAAAGTCTATCCATCATCGTCTGCTTGATCTGATCCTAAAACAGCTCCCGGAGGCTATTAGCACCACAGTGTGCAATCTCCCCAAGAATCCCCCCTCTGAGGCTGAGCTGAGAACTCTGAGGCAACTGGTAATGCAAGGGATTACTCCCCAAGGACTAATCAGGAAGGACATAGCTATGGTTACAGAAAAGGTTTTCTCGCAACCTCCACCGAAAGGCTATCTAAAATACAACATTGATGGGGCTTCAAAAGGCAACCTGGGAACAGCTGGTTTTGGAGGAGTTTTAAGAGATGAAGAGGGCAGTATTATCATTATCTTCCACTGCCATTTAGGAAGAGCCACAAATAATATGGCAGAATTAATGGCTCTGGAACAATGTCTAGAGTTTCTCACTCAGAACCATGGCTCAAATGTCATTATAGAAGCAGACTCAGAGATTACCATTAACTCTGTGAAAATAATCAACTATGGTACTCGGCGAGAGAAAGTCTCAAATCATTGGAAACTAATCCAGGTTTACCAAAGAATCCAAGTTCACCTCCAGGGGCTTCAAACGGTTAGTTTCAACCATGTTCGACGAACTGCCAATAAGCTAGCAAACTCACTCGCCAACCAAGGTGTGAACAATGCAGATTGTGGGATGGCGAAAAAGTGGCAGGAGATACCTCAAAACCGTTTAAAGGCTCTCTGCGAGGAACAAGCTACAAAAGACAGAGAAGTTGTTCAATATCGGGCCAGGATGACAAGCATGAATTGATTTTTCTGGCAAGAACCACTGCAACCTATCAGTATATACTTGGGAGGAGGGCAAGCTGAGTTATGTCTCATTTTATCCTGGAGTCAGTTGAACGGGGTCCCCATTTTTTCGGATGGCAATTTGCTTGGTCATTTCCCAAACATGCACATTATCGGGTTCAGATTTCATAGTAGGAATAGGTAGAACGCGAGGTTAGTTTTTCCGGTAGCTGGAATTTTCCCCATTTCAGCTTTCGGGCTTGAAAACCACGCCCCAGTTGGCTTTTCGGAGATCGCACGATGCTTGAGCGGTTTGTGCTTTTGCAGTTTCGGTAGCGATCCCATAGGGATTACAACACGTGGCAGGGTGGTAGATTTGGAAACCGCCCTCGATCGCACAATATCGTTCCGTCGTGTTAGGTTGCGCGATATGATTCCTGGCCGTTGGATCCAACATCGTGGATCAACGGTTTGGATTGAACATGTTGGTTTGTGGGGCCAGATGGGTTATATCTATTAATCCTGTTTGGCGCGTCTTTTCCCTCTTCCATGGCGTGTGGGTATTGCGCAGGTGGGGGTGACTGTTGTCGTTTGTGGGCTCCGGGGAGTGTGTTTTTCTGGAACTTCCCTAGTGGTTGGGTGTTCTTGTTGCCTTACCGTGTTTGTTTCTCATTAGTCCGGTGATTTCTGTAGTAGGGTGGGGGTTCTTTGTCATTGGCAGGGATTCCTTTCTCCTAAGTTCTTGTAAATGAATGGGTTTTTTGTACATTATGTAATTTTTCTTTTGGATTAATGAAATAGAAGGATTGACGCTTGCTTCAGCAAAAAAACGAGGTAGTTATATTTTATTTATTATTTTTAAATGGCTTGTACTTATGTTTATGAAAATGAGATAAAATAAAGGAGATGTATAGTAAAATTGATGTAGTACATTGTTTTACATACATATACTACTCAACGGCCCATTATCACCATGGTGCCCCCTAGTACACCATGGCTGTACATATGGGTGTTCAACATGGAAATCCTCGTTGTGGGTCCCCCATTTAATCGGGAGCTACTTTCCCAAGGTTCAATAGGGGCACGAGACCAATCAACGATCCATGTTCATGATGAGGTCCGCCGCCCGATGTACTCGGAGTTAAGGAGGGGGGCGAGGTCTGAAACCGAACACTTCCCATGTTTAAAATCACCTATTCTTGGTTGGTGGTAACACCGTGAAACCTCATCCTTGGTGGTATGGTGTGACGCGGAACCGTTTGTGCAGACATCGCAAAGCCATTTAGATTACATGTGGATGCCACATAGCATTAAGAAATATAGCCGTTGTATGTTCTGCTCTAACTATTTAATATGCTAAGCTAGATCTGATTCTTCAACTTGTCATGAGGATGAACCACACTAGTTGGTTCGAAACGCGTCGACAAATGAAATATCATGTGATTTACGCCAAAACAATTCTCATAAACAAGCATTATTTTCGAAGGAAGAAAAAAATAAATGTTTCACAATAGTGAAGGGAGCTACGAGAAATGTAGGAAGAACAGTTGTTAATGCCACTCTCTTTATTTCCAATTTGATTAGGGAATTGCCTGCCCTTGAATCAAACTCTACCATGTTATAATTCATTCCATAGAAATGCATGTTGGAACGGAAGAAGCGCGATGATAAGTATTGTAGCATGATTGATTGATGATGGGAGGAAAGAGAAAGGCGTTTATCTGTAGAAAGAGTTTTAGTTATGGGATGTCTACCTTTTTTAACATTTTGTCTTGTAAGTTTGTACAAAAGAAATCCAAATGTTGTAGATGTGGAGAGATTGCTCTACGTGTGGTATTAAACTTCCATATGAAATAAAGTACTCGTTGTTTTTAGAGATAAGGAGACGAAAAACGAGACTTATGGAAAATTTCACACTCGATAGTAAATGCACAAGGTTATATATGAAGTTTTCTTTGAAAACATGGTTAGGTTGTTGGATCAAATGCAACTTCTTAGCATTTTCAATGATATTGTTAGTGAACATGTTGTTTGTGCTTCTTCTTCTTCTTTTTTTCTCTCTCTCTCTTCTGGAATTTGTAAAGGAAACATGTTGAGCTTAGTCAATGAATGTGTAGGTGAAAATTTTGTTGGAATTCACTACTCTAATTGTTACGTGGCATAGTATAGATGCTTCAAGAAGAATATTGGATGGAGATGTTGAAAATTGAACCAAGGTGTTGGAGATCCAAACACATATTCCTGGTGCATGCATGCCTTTAGAAAAGCAGGAAGTGCAACAAACAACTTTCATGAAAGAAGCATGGTTGGTCAAAAATTTATAAATGCGGGTTGGGTCCATACATGAACAAGTGATGAAAGCGAGTTGGAACACATGGGAAGTAACTTAGAGAGAGAGAGAGAGAGTCTTGGAACAAGCTCTAGAAATCACCAAAGATTGAGGAAAGATGCACTAGCATATAAAAGTAACTAGAGACATCCTTAGAGAGGATGATGCATACCTTTCAATGTGGTCACGTCATTTTGTGTAGTGATTAGGTTCAATAGATAGAGTATCCTCGAGGTCTCTGCAAGGTTCACAATTTATCTTTGTTGTGTTTATTGGGCTTATTAGTTTGAACACACATTGAATTTTTAAACTATGATATAACATAGAAATTATTTTGTTCAAATTTGTGATCGCGAGAAATGATAGGTGGAGTGTGGAGATCTAAGATAACCACTCAATAGAGATGTCGAAAATATCGACAAAGAGACCTAGTGTGCGCAAGATTCGAGAGAAGGAAGACAATGTTGATGTCATATGCATCATAATCTCTTGTTGATAATTTGTAGCCCTCCATAACAATATTAAGAATGTAAACATCATTCCCAAGTATGATTGGCGAGGTGTACTATAAACGAAAGCAAATATAGCGAGGTGGCTAGTATCCTCCCATTATTCGTTGAATGAATATTGTTTGAGTAATGTTGTGACACAAGTCTTTGTAGGTAGGTGCAAAAAATGCAAGATTGATGGACGTGTGCCATATCTCCACTATTGAAAAGATGAAAAGTTTGTTCAAATTTCTCCAATGCATTAAGTGAATGTTAGATGGTTCACATAGCCTTTGTCCCAACTCTATGAAGACAACATTAAGGAGTTAGGTCACAATCTGTGGAAGAACGTAATGGAGTTTTATTGTGACATTCATAAAGCCGTGTGATTGAGGTTGGGATGTCATTTCTTCGGAAATGGCTCCACTATTGCAGAGAAGAGGGAGATGCAATTTTTTGCCAATAAAAATAATATATTTTAACCCATCGAAAAGAATATTATTCTCGGTTTTAGAAAAGCGGGTGATTACCCCCCAATACCATAGTTTAGAAATATTGTCTAGGAGAGGCATATATGGTATGCATGTGATTTGTTGTATTCCGCCCCAAAAGAAAACTCAAGAACATAAAATAGAGATTACAGATTTGTACAAAATCCTTTGAAAGGAGGCATCGGGTCATGGTGCTTGTCTGTGAGGAAAGAGAATGTGTATCAATGATAAAATCAGTATTGGTGTGGATGCTATTAGAGTTATTGAAAACAAGTATTGTGTTTGAAAGAAGACAAAAATGGATATAGCCTAGCAATCCATGAGAAATGTAGGAATTAATAGCATGCTTCTTCTTTCCAATGTGATTAGGGAATACCATGACCTCTAGTCAAAGGTCAACATGCTTTACTTCTTTCCATGGAAAAGTATGTGGAAGATGGAAGAAGTGAGAGGAAAAGTATTGCAGTGTGATTGAT
>APFE030049301.1:4887-22280 GCA_000404065.3 Pinus taeda | reverse complement strand
GTAGTAGAAAAGGGAGGGAGAGAGAAGGAATAAAGCATACCTTTCTCGGCCTTTTGGCTAAGATCAAGTGTAGTATCTGTTCTTATCAGTTTAATATCTGATACGTGGTTCATAGAACCACATGATATTAAATGTATTTTTCTAGGGGGAGGGCCCACTCACAATAGCTTGCTATTGGGGCTCTCGGGCGTCGCTTGTGCGTTGCACTACAGCACCAGCCTGGCGCACCCCAACGACACCAACACAAATATTATTATTATTAATTAGTCGACGACACCAACACAAATAATATTATTATTAATTAGTCGAATTGTTTGTTTGTTTGTTTAATCACACAAACATCATTAATTAATCGAATTGTTTGTTTTGTTTAATCACACAAATATTATTAATTAATCTTATTGTTTTGTTTGTTTAATCGGCGGTTGAAGAGTTTGGATTTTTGGAGGGTTTGTCGTTTAGTACCCCCTTTAAATCGTTGCTTGCTTCCTGTTCCTCTCCTCTCGGTGCTTGCTTCCGGTTCTCCTCCCTGCGCTGAATTTAAATCAAGTCCTCGCCTCGCTTTCTTTCTGTGCAAGGAATTCATATCCTCCTTGCTTTCGATTATCAATTGTGTCACGCACACTGATCCTTGTCTCTTAATCCAGATATATGTATGAAGATGTCTCTTAATCCAGATGATATGTAAGTATGCACACTGATCCTTGTCTCTTAATCCAGATATATGTATGAAGATGTCTCTTAATCCAGATGATATGTAAGTATGCATGCCGTGAAGCGAATTTTTCTCTGCGCCCTGAAGCCGTCATATGGTTTTCCAGTGTGAATTTGATTGATTTCTGCCAGCAACCTGAAGCCGTCATATTGTTTTCCAGTGTGAATTTGATTGATAGATATTGTTTTCCAGTGTGAATTTGATTGATTTCTATCGGCCAGAATTTCAACGTGTTCCAGTGTGAGTTTGATTGATTTCTATCAGCCAGCAATTTCAACGTGTTCCAGTGTGAGTTTGATTGATTTCTATCAGCCAGCAATTTCAACGTGTTCCAGTGTGAGTTTGATTGATTTCTATCAGCCAGCAATTTCAACGTGTTCCAGTGTGAGTTTGATTGATTTCTATCAGCCAGCAATTTCAACGTGTTCCAGTGTGAGTTTGATTGATTTCTATCAGCCAGCAATTTCAACGTGTTCCAGTGTGAATTTGATTGATTTCTATCAGTCAGCAATTTCAAGTGTGAATTTGATTTTGATTCCTATCAGCAATGTCGACGTTTCCAGTATGAATTTGATTGATTTCTATCAGAAATTTCAACGTATTTAGGGCATTCAAGGAATTTTTTCACTGTCAGTGAGATGCTGTTGGGCTGTACAGAGTGTGGAATGCTTGTCGTTGCGAAAAGGCAGAATAGGGGGATTGGCAGGGAGAGTGCTTTTCCATTGTTAGTGAGATGATGCTGGGCTTTACAGAGTGAAATTCTTCTGGTTGCGAAAAGGCAGAATAGGGGGATTCTCAGGGTGCGTGCTCAAGAATACAGGATTGTTACAACTCATTTTGTCCATAAGGCAGACGACAGTGCGCCATATGTTTAGGATGGGATATACCCGTTGCAACATCTGCAGAATAATAATGTCATATTTTGAAGGTCACGCGGGTATTATAAGCCAACTAACTGTAAAGGATAAATTTTTGGCTGCTGTGAATACACACATTTTGGACAAACTTTCACAACATATTTTGGACAAACTTTTGGCTGTTGTGAATACACATATTTTGGACAGGAAGCGTAAAAAGGGTTGATGACAGGGATGTGAAGTTAGCATTTTGAGTGGGGTAATGATCTAGATGCTGTGCTTATGAGGTTTATTGACTCTAGATGGTGCAAGGGGTGATTGGACAAAGATCACCCCTGCCCACAACGTCACGCACAGTTCATTGGGAAGTTCAGACACAAACTCGAGCATGCACTCCACAATCTAAAGAAACAGACACACCAGGTTTTCTTGGGAAGTTCAGACACAAACTCAAGCATGCACTCAACAATCTAAAGAAACAGACACAGCAGGTTTTCCTTTTCATTAGTTATCCTGGTAATGGAAATTACAATGCTTGCGACCTCCCAGGGCTGTTGCTGTTACAACAATTAAAACTCGAAACCACAAACAACAATTAAAACTGCAACATGACCGAGTCCTCCTTCTCACAAGTTGCCCATTGGTCTGGGTCTCGGTTGCACTCACACTCGCATTCACTGCTCCAAATAGCTGTCGGTGGCTCCTTTTAAAACTAGGAATTATGGTTACCCTGTTTCTGCATTTTCTCCACAAATATAGGATTGCTG
Source organism: Pinus taeda (assembly GCA_000404065.3). NCBI lineage: Eukaryota > Viridiplantae > Streptophyta > Pinopsida > Pinales > Pinaceae > Pinus > Pinus taeda. Next base: position 19,941 of record APFE030049301.1, on the reverse strand, counting down.
AAGTCATTTTGGGCAAAACCCAAATGGCACTTTGAACATCATCCAAACTCGGTGGGAACACAGACATGAAAATTTGGAACTTTGGTCTTTCCCATCCTTTCAAGATAATCCAAACTCGGTGGGAACACAGACATGAAAATTTGGAACGTTGGCCTTTCCCTTTCTTTCAAGATAAACAAAATCAATTTGACATTGGATTTTTGGTTTCCAGTGCATGTAATATCGCTGAGCCAAATATCTGTGACATTGGTGTTTACTCTTCCACCATTACCCTTGATGATAAGTGAAGTGTTTCTCCGGAATCGAAAACTTACACTTCACGCTGTAAATCCCAGAATTCCAACGAAAGCATGTCCAGTTGCGCAAAAGTCTCCATTCTAAAATCCATTTTCACGGGTTCTCCGAGGGGTTGCCCTGGCAATGCAGGTTTTGGGTTTGTAATTAGAAAACACATGGAAGAACCATCCTATGCTGCTATAGGAAATATAGACTAACCCGCCAAGAAGGAACTAAAGCGTCCATAAATTTGCATCTAGAAGCATAAACTTGGAAGGGGACTCTAAACTCAACCGGGATCAATTAAGGAATCAAGAACCTTTCATGAATCATTGGAGGTTGGAGTCCATCCATCATGGCACTCGAGAGCATTTGAGAGGCAGGGAAACCCCTTGATCAAATTAATCATCACTGGAGAAGGAAATACAGGGCGGAGCACAATGAGTGGTCTAATGCGTAAAGTCGATGACAAGGAGATATTTAAGATGTACGCCTTAGTATCCCCACATGATCTACACAGGCTCCCGAGCTTATGAAACTCTACTCGCATGTTGTGTTTCTCTCTGACATAATATTGTCCTTCTCTGTCTCTGTTTGAGCGAGTGTTTTGTGATTGTTATCATGCAGGATCCTATCTAGGTTTCCTTCCTTAGTGTATTAGCGAATGATTGAATCTTCCTCTTTCCTCCACGCATCTGTTTAGATCTTGGAAGCATCCCTTCCTTATTGGTACTTGAGATAGAATTTTATCGTTCGCTGCCAACAAACAGAACGATACCACTCCTAGCCAGATTTTTGGGAGCTATGCATACCCTCTTCTTGAGCTCCTCATTTGACAAAACCCAATCTTGACATGATCGCTAGGTCTCCCTCCTTCACTGGGCATCTGTCCTGTTTCTTCAGCGTTCCCACAAATTCTGTGTCATCCATATTTATAAAATCACCTTTCTCTTTCCAAGTTCAACATTGATGATTTTGACTTGCTTTGATTTCAAAGACATGGAGCGTTGCTCCAACACTTTTCATTTTAGCTTTATTTAACATGACCGTATTTCTGAAGGCCAGCGAGATTTATTTACTCTTTTCGTTTTTAGTTAGAACATTATGCACTCGCATTGCAGCTGGGAAATTCGAAGTCTCCTTGCCTAAAAATTGCATTACAATGAGACAAAGCAGGGGGAGGTGGGAAGGTGGCGTTTGCCAAGAAATGATCCGGCACCCAAACTCTGTGGAGTTATTAGATGCATACACTAAAAAGATCAGATCAAAAAGGCAAACCATTGCATATCAATCTGGGAATTGATGGACACTTATATTTTCGTAGCTACTCCTGTCAACTCTTCCTATCCTCACGAGAGGTGAGTACATAGCTGTGTGATTGGAACTTACATAACATAACCACAATCACAAGCTTATTCTCCGTGCGATGCACATGCAATACAGACCCAAATGCTGAACACCGACCACCCATGATGGCGCGATCAGTCCGTTGCATGTGGGTTGATCACATTCAAACCACAGTGCAAGCTCCAAGTACAGTAATAGGATTTGGCCATTCCCTGTCAAATATAGGTGAGAAAATCAACCACAACGAGGGCCATAACGATCGCCACTCCCCACATGCTCAATGCAGGGGGGTGCGGTGTCCTTCAGAATGAATGCATGGATGGCAAGTCGGCAAGGTGGTGGGGAAGGGAATAAGGTAGAGTGGCTGAGAAGGCAAGGCCATTCGACTTGCAGGGCAGGTGAGAACGACTGTGGAGAAGCGAGGCGATTAAGAGCCGGGGAAGGTCGACGGCAAGAGAGGAACCTTGATCGCGAACAAAAGCCTGAATTCGGGTATGTAATTTGGTCTTGTCTCTGTGTTGATTCTATGATCTGGTTGGGGTTATGCAGGGGGGAATGGAGGGGCAAGCGCCCAACGCAATGGGGATTATAATTTTATGGGTGGCAATGGTGGCGGCAAGGGCATGCCCTGGCCTAGTTATGCATTTTTATTCTTTCCCAGTTGACTCAGAACCGTGGGTGCGAAGTGGGAAAGTGCGAGCTGTGAAGCTATGCGGGTCTATGCTTGGCTTTTAAGGCCATGGGATAAGGGAGAGTGGCATTGCAATTACAGGGGGGTCGGGAGCTATAGAGAGAGGCAGGAAAGAGCTGAGGGCAGGGGCATGGGACTACAACCACAACAGTAGGATTCAGAGAAACCATTGGGAGAGTGGGAACCTGCATGGCATTGAAGGCAAAGCTAAGAACCCTGTGTGGCAAACTTACCGGAGGGACAAGCGAAGCCATGACTCTCATCTGCTGGCTGAGGGTGCAAGAAGATGGAATAATTGCAGGCTTCTTGCCAGGGTCTGGAAGGGCCTGTGAGCTCAGCTTGAGACGCAGCGGGACGATCGTCATATAATCCATAGCAAGGGGGGGGGGGTACTATGATGGGCCCTGGGAGAACAGTCTGAAACCAATCCCCCTCTGGCATTTGCGGGCTCTAGGTTACCCTTACACTCACGCAGACATGTATGGAAGAGAGGAAAATCACGGATTGAGATGATTTCCGGTGTATGACATACCGATGGGGTGTATACCTTGGTATGGTTATCTTGGTGACAGATGGTTGTTGGGATGAGATATTGTTGAGGACGACAATGATTTCAAGTGGAGGAGGATGTAAGGACCTGCGGTCAAGGGCACGATAGCCACCCAAGTGCGACGAGTTGGAACACACGGTTGAACGATAGGATGACAGAGCGAAGATACTTGGAGCATGCATGCAAAACTATGAAGGAGCGAGTCATGTAATTATATGATGAACAACGTGGGCGTTCGTGGAGTAAATCCGACGGTGATAAGTGTTGGTTGAGGGCCTTGGTGGGTGAGCTGACCATATGGCAGACCAAACAAGGGCGTCGGTTGATGATGAACGCAGGTCGGCTGAGAGGTGGCACGACCGCATAACAATGCGTATATATTGAACGCATGGATGGATCATTTGACACCGCAAGTTCGACCTTCGATCTTGAAGGATAAGGCGCAGTCACACTGAGGTACAAGTGCGAAGTTGAGGTGTAGCCTGATGCGCCCAGGACCTGGGCGAGGTCGCACGAAGATCGCATAAGGTATCGGGTGAAGGCGAGGGCGCCGGTGGAACGAAGGCATGTGGGTGACCGGCGAGGGCGTCCGGGTAGGCGCGCACGGCGAGCGCCCGGGTTAAGGTGTCCATGCAGGCATGCACGACGGGCGGCCCAATTAGGGCGCCCGCTGAACGAACAAACCAAGGTGTTGAACGGGAGACCCGGGTAGGGCGCCCGTGCACGGAGGTGAATTGGTCGACATGGTGAGGTTGTGCAGACGGGCGGCCGGGTGAGGGTGCGTCGTGCACGACAAAACAGTGGAAACGAAGAAGTGTTGAGATTGTGAACGGAGGTGTGACTCATGTGGAGGCGCTTGTGTGTGGTGACTTGGTTACGACGAGGCATGCAGGAACCAGATGTGTCGACTTCATACAGGAACCAGATGTTAGATCACATTCGAGTAGCTGTCGCATTTCGTTTTTAGCATTTGGTTTTTAGCATAGTGTGTCCGAGTAGCTGTCGCATTTGGTTTTTAGCATAGTGTGGAGGCCGCGCGAACGCAAGCCTCCGCTGCCACAAATTATGACGTGCACTCTCCTCAATGGGAGATGCTAGGTAAACCCCCCTCCCAAGTGCAATGGAGGTGGCCTTCCTAGGCCATCGACCTTCCTGATCATCGATTGACCCCGCCCAGGTAAGTATGTTTTGTTAATTACCATCTTCCCCTTCTATACCCCTTCCTCTCATCACTCTCATCACTCTCATCCACACTTGTGCATGTGGGATATAGCCTCACTCTCATCCACACTGCGCATATGGGATATAGCCTTACCTACATTAGTATCCAATCAATTGTTCCCTCTCTAATTTCCTACTTCATTATTATTATATTCAATATATGGCCCTCATTTCCAGTGACATGCTAGTGTTTGGTGTTTATTATTTATAGATGTGTGCCTTTCTACACAATAATACTTGGGGCTGGATGTGTGCCTTTCTGCACCGTAATTCCTCGGGCTCGATATGCAGATATCTGCCAAAGGGATGTTGTCAGAGGCAGATCACATGTTCAAATCAAGGTGAGTCCCTTAGAGTTATTAGTAACTCTTTCAATTAGTGGTTCGCGCCATTCCTCATCCAGATGGTATGGCGCAGAAGGGGGATCCTCCAAAGGCTTCCTTCGTCTTTACACACACACACACACACACACACACAAAAGTAACTCCATAGGAGACAACACCAACACAATCAATAGTGAACCAAAAAGCAAAGTAGTCTAAAGCCAAAAGGAGGAAAAAAAAAACCAAAGTCAACTAGGGATAACGTTTTTACGAATTTTACACTTTGACAGGAGCAAGCGGGAAAAGTTGTTGTCATTCTCAACCCTACAGATGCTTCCAATTTAGAGATTGAAGAATTTTATAAGACAATCATCCAGGATTGGAACAAGAGAACAAGGGCAGTAAAACGGAACACCCTCCTCGATTCCCATTTACTGGGCAAAAATGGTAGAACACCAATGCCTCAAACTTTGCTACAATCGCAATGGGTAGCAATTTCCCCAGGCATAAATGTAAAGGACATGAACTATTTCAAACGTGTGTTTCCTTCAAAGACTAATCACGCTACGCTCCTGACCTCGAGTTCCAATGACTGGGGCCCTCCTCCTCGGGAATAAACAACTTTAGAAGCTCCTCATGAGGATCCTCAAACTTTCCTCTCTGCCTTATCCGACATTTTTTCGCACCCCAAAATTTTGAAGTTGATTGCTTGCGTCAAAAACCGCAACGTGATTTTTTTCATTCACCACGGCGGCACCCATACTTTTATCCATAGAAGAGTGGCGGAAGAAACCAATTGTTATGTCCATGTCGTGCATTGATTTCGTTCAAGTTAGTCATTTTTAGTGGGGTCACTTAAAATTGCTCGAATTTAGTAGCAATCGACTTGAAATAATTGTGGTGACTAACTTGTCTAGTCCTGTAGTCACTAATCTCTCATTTTGTAAGTTAGTGAAGCGTGGAGGGCGATGTGAAAATGTAAAACTTTATACCATAGGCTAGTAGCTCAAATCTCACATGTTTGTTGTTGAAATGGGTGACTGTCACACAATGCCCGGTGTCGAATGGTCACATACTTTGGGCCATGTTACAATGGACTTTAAGGAATTATACATGGTCTTCAATAAGGAAGGGCATGAGCATGCACTCAAAGGGATTAAGCTTGACTCCCTCGAAATCACCTACTCTCGTCGTATGGAGAAGCTATTAGAGAAAGGCCACTCTGATTTTACTGCCCAATTCAATGTCGTACGAGTTTTGAGTGGTCCCCCACAAGAGATTCCCAATGATTTGCATAAGATACTAATTAAACATCTAAACGTATTTGAAACGCCATGTGCATTGCGACCTTCATGTGGTGGCCATGACCATGGCATCCTATCGGTTCTAGGTGGTCAACCACCCAATATGTGTCCCGGTAGACACCCATTTGCATAGAAGAATGAAATAGAAAATGATCATTCATGAACTATCAGAGATTGGAGTCATACATCCCAATAAGATCCCTTCCTCACTAACCGTGGTCTTGGTCTTTGAGAATGAAGTTAGTTGGCACACGTGCCTTGGATTTTGGGCTCCCAACCAGTTGATCACCAAAGACAAATTTGCCAGACTGGTTATCAACGATCTCTTAAATGAGCTTCATGGAGACGAGTTCTTCGTTGAACTGGGCCTTTACGTAGGATACCACCAAACACAGATGAAGGAAATGGACGTCCCTAAAACAACATTTCACACACATGAATGCCATTATGATTTTTCGGTGATGCCCTTTTGACTTTGTAGTGCTTCATTCACCTTTAGGAGCCTCGTGAACAAGATTTTATGAACCTTCCCATCCACTTTTGTGCTTGAATTCTTTAATGATAGCTTGATCTACAACAAAACTTGGGACTCCCTTGTGGAACATGTTGATACGCCCTATAACTCCTTGAAGACCACCAGTTGATCCTTACACATTCTGGAAAAGACGTCTTTGGGGTTTCAAAGGTCAAATACCTCTGTCACGTTGTCAATGGGAATGCCCCACAAGTGGGCCCAAAGAAAGCTGTAGCTACATAAGATTAGCAACAGACTAAGACTTCGAAGAGCTTGCACTTCTTCCTCGGACAAACATGCTACTAAAGAAAGTTTGTGAATAACTATGGTAACCACCTTAACAACCGTGCTAAAAACAGACGCGTCTGTATGGAATAACGTTGCCAAGCAGACCTTTTTAGCTTTAGAGTAAGTTGCAAGCACTGCACCCATTTTAGTAGTGCCCGATTTCACTAAGAATTTTGTCTTGGAATGCGGTGCATCACGCAGGGGTCGGGGAGCTATGTTTACGCAGTTGACATAAATTTGGTTGAATTCGTCTGTGAGAAAGAGATGATGGTCGTCTTTCATGTAGTTGAGACTCGAAACCCATATATTATGAGGAGGTGTTTCCAAATCAAGATCATCATCATAGTTTGAAGTATTTTTGGACCGTACAATATCATGCATGAGGCAACACAAATGGGTCACTAAGATGGATTAGTGTGATTATGAGGTCGTATATAAGAAAGGCAATGTGAATCCATCCCACAACAGCAGAGTGAGCAGCACACCCCTGGGAAAGGGGTAGGTGGCAACAAACGAATACATGGATCATAAGGCTATGATTCTGACAAAGAACTCCCAGCAACTACAAAAGAGAATCAAATGGTCTATTGTAACATCCACACCCAACGCTGGTGGTTGGCGAAAAGTGGGAAAAAAAGAAAGGCAGAAAAGAATAGATTAGTTTGTTGGATGATTTTCTATAGATCCTGAGAAATCGGGATCTGGTTATTATGCATATGCTATTTAGCGTCTACAACCTGTAATTTTTCTCATTATGAATAAAATTACGATTTTTCGTTGGGAAAAATTAAAGGCAATGTGAAGTCTACTTTATTATTGAATTATGAGGAGAAAGGAAATCATTACCGAATTGGTTGGTTAAAGGTTGTCAAGAATGGTTGGTAATCGACACAATGGCTCGACCCATCCAACTATTTTAGGAGGGTCCCAATCCTCCCAAGGGATATAGATGGAAACAAGATACCTCCAAGTGCAAAGAGTGCGTCCTTTTGGTGCAAAATTCCGCTTTGAAGCAACGAGTCTTAATGGAGCCACATTCATCTCCTACCATGGTCACTTTGGTTATAGCATACCTATGAAGGAGCTATGCGCTCTTTCTTCAGGGAAGGGATGGAATCACACATCTTGTTAAAGGAAAATGGGTGAGATAATGAGGATCGTTGGGGTAGTATGACCACTGCCAATATTGGCCAATATCTGGACCGAAATTTCCATGGATTTCATAATGGGACTTCTGAAAGCATATAACAAATCGATCATCACGGTGTTTGTCAGCCACCTTTCCAAATGTGCTCGCTTTTGTACCCTATCACACCAACCCATGCCTTCTACAATTATCCATGTTTTCATGGACCCAATTTTCAAGTTACATTGCATGTCCGCTCCCATTGTGTCGAATCAAGATCCCACATTCGCTGACAAATTTATATGCGAGCAGTTTGAACTTTAGGTTACACGCTCGAAAATGAGCATCGATTATCAACCTCAAATCGATGGCCAAGCAAAGGTGGTCAATAAGTGCCTGGAATCTTATCCAAGATGCTTCACTTCAAATAGATAACACCAACGAGCAAAGTGGTTGCCCCTCACAGAATGGTGGTATAATGCCTCTTAGCATGGCGCTACCAAAATAACACCTTATGAAGCTGTCTATTGCCAAAACTACTAGCAGTGGCTTCATATTTACAAAGCACATTGGAACTCCGTGAACCGGATTGCACATACAAATGCTTCACACCAAAGTAGCTATTCTCCACACACTTAAGGACAATTTGGTTCTGGCTCAAAAAATGGCATGAAAGAAAAAACCGACTCGCGTCGCTCTGAGAAGGGGACTAGGTGTTTCTTCACCTTCAACCCTATAAATAAACGACTCTCAAAGGCAGAGGCTCTCACTAAAATTCTAGGGACCCTATTAGACCCTCAGGTAGACTGGACAAGTTTCTTGCATATTGGCTCTTGCAACCCACTTCAAGATACATGTCGTGTTTGACGTGCCTTGTTTGAAGACGAAAGTGTGATTGGACTGCAAATTGCAAAATAGTCCATGCGAACTTGATGAAGAAGGGTCCATTTGGATATAGCCATAAGTTGTATTGGCCACCATATAATGTCGACTATGCTACCACATCGTTTGAGATGTACATATCCAATGGAAAGATATGCAGCCAAAAGATGGCACATAGGAATAAACAACGATTTTGCAATAGTTTTTATGCCTCCAACCTTAAGGACAATGGCGCATCTAAGGGAGGGCGACATGTTAGGGTAATTACCCAAGCTACCTACATTAGGGGTACTTAGGAGTTAGTTAATTCAAGTATGAGGCCAACTTTGTCTAATAAGGCCCATAAGATAGTTTGTGAGTAGTTACTTAAAGTAAAAGAGTCGTGCTTACCAAATATGAAACAATGGGTGGTTGGAACTCACTAATGATGGGACCATAAGTAGTTACGGTTTTGTCATTAAGAATCTATTAATAGTGTTGAAATGCTTTCTTGAATTGATATTGTAATTGGAGCTCTGCTCATAATAGGTTACATGCTCAAACACGGTAATGAAAATTACTCTCCCTTTTGGAAATCATCGATACGAGGGTTATATTTTGTCAGTTCAATCTCCTTTTCACTTGTATGCTACTTTCATTTATGTTTCTACAAACAACCTGTTCATCGCTCAATTTCAAGGGTTGAGGATTATTACAAGCACATTACTTTAGGTCAACAATTTTAATAGGGATGCCATCCACGAATATGCGGAAGCATCTCTTCGATATTCCATCGAGTTATACGCATACATGTATGTATGTATATAACCTTGTCAACACATTGGAGGGTTGCTCTCTCTCTATCTCTCTGGACGCAAACACACACATATAGCCCCAACGATGTTTTACTAACCATGATTGACATGCATGTTTTTTGGTATATTATTGAACTTATTCTTTATATAATTACTTGAGAAATGTGTGATTAAGCACGGGAGAACTAAGTCTTCCACACTAGCTGAGCATGCGGAGAAGACCAAACATCAGGTTTGTATTGAGGAGGCCGATGTCATTGCTAGAATTTCACAGTTCCACCACTGTAAATTTAGGAAGCCATTGAGATTGAAAGGACGCCAAGCAATCTCAATAGAGATGACAGTTGGAAGATCAACATATGGTGGATCCCAGCCCTCACCTCCTAGTCGTTTCCTCCCCCTCCCTCTTTTAGTCGCTGGTTCTAGATTTTTTCACCTTGTTATCCTTCAACCTTACTTCTTTAGCCTTCTTCCTTGGTTAATTTAATCCTTTTCTTTCCTTCCGGGTTAAATTATATGGTATAAGATATTTAAATAACTAATTTATGTTCTAATAAATTTACGTTAATTAGTTACCCATCCCTTAATTTAATTCTATTATTATAAAACTATAATAGATTTCTTACAATTGCTAAGTCCCTAAATCTAGTAACTCGGGTTCCTAGTAGATTACAAAGAAACTGATACCCTATCCATTGATAGGATGATACCATTATCATTTTGAATTTCACTTTTGATACCAATAGTAATAATATTAATATAATAATAATTGTGATAGTAGTGATCTATTATAAGATCATTTTAGTTAATATTAATAATATCCTTAAATTTAGTTTAATTACGAGACAAGTATTTCGGCGTAAATCACATGATAGAGCATTTGTCGACGCGTTCCGAACCAACCAGTGTGGTTCATCGTCAGGACAAGTTGAAGAATCAAATCTAGCATGCATATTAAATAGTCAGAGCATAACGTCCAATGGCTAACAATAAGGATTAACACAATTAACTTCATTAGATTAATAATATATTAATTATTATTAGTTATTATTAAATCAATTATTATCCCTATTTCTATTATGATCTTTTCACATAAATTACATATGATAAGTAATAGTATAACCAGCGATTAATTTAATAATTCATCTTAATTAGTATAAGAAAAATAAATTCTTTAATATTGAAAACATGGTTTATTATTAAAATAATTAACAATTAACAATTAAATATATTTAAAATTTAAAATATTAAAGATTTATTCTTATGATATAATACTTAATCAATTTATTTATATATATAATATATATATATATAATATATATATATATATATATATATAAAATAATATACGTTTTATGTAAATTTACTTTTAACTATTAATTTAATAATAACTTTAACTTAATTTGAAATATAGTTTTGCCCCCCTTTCCCTGGGTCCGGTCCAACTAGTCGTTTCCTAGTCTAATATAGCTGTTAGTTAGTCAATTTAGCCGTTGCCTGGTCAAAAATTATAGCCGTTGGAAGTTCTGCTCTGACTATTTAACATGCAATCTAGATCTGATTCTTCAACTTGTCCTGATGATGAACCACACTTGTTGGTTCGAAACGTGTCAACAAATATTCTATCGTGTGATTTAAGCCGAAGAATTCTCTTAATCTTGAAATGGATCACAGAAGCCTCAATTCAACTAATATGAATATGTATTATTATCAGTAGAAACAATAATTACCAATAATTATATTTACATTGAAGGCATTTATAAGGGGAAGTTTCTCTCGCAGGTTTCGTCGTTTGTCCAAAGCTTATAAGAGTAAGCCACGTGCCTATAATTTATTGTATTTTTTTTAACAATTCCACGGCGCTAGAGATGTGGTCATCATATGGCTTCAGCCCTGCTTGTCGGTGAGATACTCATGTAGTAATTTGTATTCGTGTATACCATCACCCTTAATCTTTAACGCACTACTAACCTCTCAAAGATGAGCAAACGTAGGCATTGCAGATAAGTCACGGAGTAGGCATGTGGTAAATTTGCAATTGAAATCGGCGTGGGTTTGTCTCGACACTTTCATCACTGCCAGGGCACTGGGAGATTCTCGTGAATTTTTGGCACCTTCCAGCAATGAAACAACATGCACAACATCCATTTTCCAGGGAATCGATGTGATTTTTCAGGAAGAACATTCATTGGAGGCTCTAATTCTTCTTCAGAAGTCTATGTTGGAGAAACAATGGGGCCTTTCTCTTGATTTAACCAAATTAAGAGAGATTATCTCTTCAGAGCACCATGAGAAAGTGGAAGTTGTCTATTGAGGGAAACCATGTGCTCAGTAGCATCGACTAGCTGTAAGAAGAAAACCAACTCAGAATTTGGTTCAAATAAAATACCCCCATCAGAAAATAACTGAAAGAAAGCAAGAACGCGTGCCTCTGAAAGTAGAATCGTCGCGACATTAGATGTCGGATTATATGAAGAGCATGCTAAATAAAGATTTGCTTACACAGGAACAGGTTGTACGCCTTTCAAGCGTAATACAAACTGGCCTTTCTTTAAAGATACACACATCAAGGTTTGTCGATATTTTTGAACCCACTCTGTATAGTTAGGATTACTTGTGCACTCCCTTGAAAATAAAGATAAATTTGGATAGGAGAATTGCAAACTTGAAGCTTAAGTTGGAATCTATGAGTCCCTGTTGTTCTTCATCTATTCATTTACAGGTCCTACTACTTGTTCTTTTTTGTTGCAAGTTCGGCAATGGTGAGGCGACATCATGGTCATGTCCAAGATTAACACCTAAATAGGGTGGGGAATTGAATCAGTGACTTAACATCTAGGAGTGCCTTAACAGCGCACCCGATCATCGTCTATCTAATACCTCGTGGACACGGGTCATACTACTTAGTCAGACTTGGTCCAACTTTAAACCATCTAAATTGATGTATGCAATGGTTTTGTGCAATTTGATCATTAACTATTCAGAGTCGAGACTAGGACTAAGAAAGCTAAAAATTGTTTAAGCTATACTCAAGTAGGATGTATCAGTGTTGCACGAAGCCTCCCCCCCCGGTTCCAAGCCCCGAAGCACGTCCCGTACGGAAGCGCCTAGGAAGGTTGGCCGGAAGCGGCGCTTCCGCTTTTTTAGCCGCTTCCTGGAATTTGGAAGCGTTGTACAGAAGCATTGCTTCCATGCCTCTGAAGCGCGCCTCGTATGGTGCTTCAGGCCTCAGAAGCGTGGCGCTTCGGAGGAGGTCACGTACACTTCGGGCAAGAAGGCCGCACGTAAGGGAAAAAGACTTTTTTTTTTAAGTTATGTTAACTTAGCATAAAGAGGGTGGGTTAGGGTGAGGTTAGAGTGGGGTTAAGGCAAGGAAAGAAAAGAATAAAGCCCCCATTCGTTCCTCATTTTCTCACTTTGAGTTTATGAGAGTTGGAGAAGAGAAGAGAGGAGAGGAGAAGAGAAGTGAGGAAAGGAGGGGAGAAGAGAGGAGAGCTTGGAGGAGTGAAGAAGGAGGAGCTTGGAGCAAGAGCTTGGAGGACTTCATCTAGAAGAGCTAAAGAGGTAAGTTCAAACCCCAAACTCCCTTTTTTTTGTATTTTTCTCCTCTCTCCTGCTCTTTCCCATTGTTTCTACTTGCTCCTTTATTTACAGGCTGTCCACCACCTATATCCATATTCCAAGATGGTGTTCTTTTGGCTTCTATGTATCATTCCACTCTTGGTTTTAATGATGGCAAGGGGGAATAGGAATAGAAGGGAAGAAACAGAAGAGGATAGTGGTCCCAATATGAGTGACCCAATGTATGATGAGGAGGAAGGGCTTGAAGAGGAAGGGGATGAACCTGAAGGGGACATTGAAACACAAGATGGGAAAGCTACATCAACACCCTTGTGGAACTATGTGACCAAACTTGATGGGGGAAAGGGTGGTGGATCTTACAAATTTGTGTACCCTCATGGTTGTCATGGAGGAAAACCATATTGTGGTTCGTATACTTGTCTGAGGAGGCATCTTTGTGGGGTGCTGGACAATGATGAAAAAAAGGGTTTTTTGGGGGTACAAATTTGCCCAAACATTTCAACTGAAGAAAGAAGAAAATACATCCGAATAGAGATGGCTACACAACAAAAAACTCATTCTGAATCAAGTGCAACCTCTCATTTTGGTAGTTGCTCATCTCCTCATGGTACTTCTGCAAGCTCTAGAAGTAGAAGAACAATAGGGGATTTCCTTAATGTTGCTGGGAGGGATGATGTGGATGGAGAGATAGTCAGTTTTCTTTGTGCTTGCAGTGTACCATTCAATGTGCTACGCTCTCCCTATTGGCATGAAATGGTAAAGGCCATCAATGAAACCTCGAAAGGATACAAGGCCCCCAACTATGAGAAAGCTAGAACAGTGTTATTAGAAACAGAAAAAGCTAAGGTTCAACGAGCCTTGACACGTTTTACAAATGAGTGGGTAGATTCTGGGGTATCCATTGTATCAGATGGGTGGACAAATATTAGAAACCAATATTTGATAAATGTTCTTGGTGTTTCTTCTAGTGGTGCAGTATTTATTACATGTCATGACTCCCTCCATCAGTGCATCTGCACAAAACATTGCAGATCTCCTATTGAAATCAATCAAAGATGTTGGTCCGAATAATGTGGTTCAAGTGATCACAGATAATGCAGCAGGAAAAATTATTGAGCGTACTCATCCACACATCTTTTGGTCTGGGTGCCTGGTTCACACATTGAACCTTTTGATGCATGATATTGTGAAACACAAAGAATGTGGGTGGATTGCTGAGGTTTACAGGAGAGGGAAGCAGCTCATTAAATTCATCACATGGCATACAAGGGTAAACTACTTCTATGGCACTTACCCCAAGTTGCAGTTGATTAAAATTGCAAAGACAAGATTTGCTAGTTATTACCTCACCTTTAGGCGGCTAGTGAAGGTGAGACAAGCTTCAACTAATCTGGTGTGTGCTGATTCACGGGATGAAATTAACACTGGCATAGATGGTGCTAATGCAGTCAAGGACATTGTTCTTGACATTTACTTTTGGGGACAAGTTAAATATGTTTTGCAATTCACCAAACCAATTTATTACATGATCAAGTTTGCAAATTCAGATCGACCAGTAATTGGGGAGGTGTATGAGAAAATGTATAGCATGTTGGGGCATATTAAAGACATTGTTGAGGCTAGAGATACCACCTTGTACAATTATATTCGTGTAGAGGTGGAAAACCGATGGGAAATGCTAAATGTTCCATTGCATGCATTAGCATATGTTTTGACACCTAAATACTATCATCCATCATGGCTTTCAACACCAGCACCTGGGGGGGGGGAGCAGGAGGAAACCACACCAAGATCAAGAGGTTCACAAAAAATATATTGTTGCATTGAGTAAATTAATCCCTGATGAGGAGGAGGTTGCATTGGTACGGAGACAAGTGAGCAACTATACGCTCAACACTGGTCCATTTGGGAGCATGCATGCAATTAAAGATCGAGAGACTTTTTCTGCTCTTGAGTGGTGGAACATGCATGGAGGGGGTACTCCACTTCTACAGAGTTTGGCATTGCAGGCGCTATCACAGGTGGTAAACACTTCTTCTGCGGAGAGGTGCTGGAGCTCTTATTCTTTCATCCACAGTGTTAAAAGGAACAGGTTGAGTTTAGACCGGGCAGAGAGCTTGGTTTATGTTCATTACAACTTGCGATTGTTGTCCCAT
>APFE030049292.1:51821-81821 GCA_000404065.3 Pinus taeda | reverse complement strand
CTTGTCCCACCCATCCTTTGTTTTTCTTTCCCCCAATGTGTTTCTGCGGGGGGTTCGGAAGCTTGTTTCTTGGGAGCCATTCCGACGACCTGTTTGGTCGGGCATGGTTGCTGCGGTTGAGGTGCTCGGGAAATACGATGGATAAAAAATTCAGACTCATTCATAGCGGCGGTGCTTGGTCTTTTGTTCGTTGGAAGGAATGGGCCAAGGGTGCGGGCTTCCATAGTTGGTTCTCTCGAACAGGTGGCGGTGGTTGATGTGTTGCTTGGGTGAGCTTTTTCGCTGGTGGTTGGGTCGAGGGAGTGGTTGTGCGCGCACTTGGTAGCTCAAACCTTCCGTGAGGGGAAATTGTCAGGGTGGGGTCAGTGTGGGATGGATGAAGAGTGGTTCATCTCGTTGGGTTGAACACCCTAGTCCCTTCCGACCGTGCCTTGACAATGCTCTCGCGAAAGGGTTGGGTGTCCGTCTAATGAAAAACCCCTCCCTCGGTCTGAGCTCCATCGGGATCGCAATTTTCCCAGCTAGTGGGCAAGAGGGTGGCAATCTTATCTCATGCCTTTGCCGTCGAGGGAATTCCTCGTCCTCTCGTGAGCCACTCCCCTTCTAAGGGAAAAAGAAGTAGCGGGTTGTGTCTTTGTTCCTCCGTTTCGATTGTGGGTTTTTTGTGGGACTTAGTCATTTATTTATTTTTTTCGTGGTGTGCGCTTTGCGGGAGTCCCTCCCTTTTAGTGGCCTTGCACCATCGATGTATTTGTGGCCCGCGGCTTTTTCCGGCGTTGAGTGTCCTCCTGTGAAAACTCCTCTTTGGAGTTTGATTCTTCACCCCTATTGACTTTCTCGCTGGAAAGGTTGTTGGGTGTTTTGTACACGAAGGGGTGCAACAGCGGGGTGGGTTTGTTATTAGTAGTCTATTTGTTGTTTGAAGCTTTGTGCCGGGTTGGGGGGTTGTTTACCTTTCAGTAACGTGCTCCGGTTGCGATTTATTTGCTTGGTTGTTTGATTGTTGTTTGTTATGTTGTGAAGCTAGAAAGGGTGTTGTGCTGTACATGTAGGTGGGAGGGTGTGAAGAGGTGGGATGCTTTTCGATTGAGTGCCTTGTTCGATTTCTTTCTGGTTAGCAGACATCTATGCGGCATGCTGTTGGGCTTCCCTCTTTTCTTGGGATCTTTGTTTCTTTGGTGTTGTTTTCTTCCCTTCTTCCTTTTGCCCCTAAGCTTTGTGGAGGAGAGGTGGGATTGTTGTGGATTGTGCCTTGTTCAATTTCTTTCTGGCTAGCGGACATCTACTCGGCATGTTGTTTGGCTTCCCTCTTTTCTTGGGATCTTTATTTCTTTGGTGTTGTTTTCTTCCCTTCTTCCTTTTGCCCCTAAGCTTTGTGGAGGAGACGTGGGATTGTTGTGGATTGGAGTTCGGGAAGGACGAAAAGTAGTGCGTGTTCCCTGGGTGGCCACCCTAGTCCTTCTCGATCGTCGTCCCCTGTAGTTGCCCCCTTTTTACGAAGGCTTGGGGTTTGGGAAGTGTTACACAGTAATTTGTCACTGTCTCCTTGTCAGTCTCCCTACTGTGTCATAAAATCAAATCCATCATGCTCATGCTCTCTGAAATGGCCAAAAAACCCTCTTTGCCTAAGTTTATTGGATCATCGCGACTATTATTAAAATAACCGCGCTGATCGGCGGATGATAATGCAACTGATGCGCTGCCAGCACGGAAGCACATGGGTTTTCCGCACTGGTTGAATTTCATAGCTAGTGCACCCTTCGCTTGTATTGAAGCGCGCTGACCAGACCTCTTCTGTTATTGAGATGCGATGCCAGCGCGCCAGTCCAGTTATGCACCCACACTGATCCTGTTTGGGCGAGTTTGTTCTAACAGCCAGCCTTCCAGATGACTCCAGACCTGGTTGTTGGCTTTGTAAAGGTCGGCCTCCCTTCTATGGCATGTATGTTCGTCTTTTGAGCCACCTTTCTTGGAGATAAGCTCATCCTTTCACTATTCATGGAGACTCCTTCTCCTATATAAGCCTCCACCATTGCCATGAGCAGCTAGTTTTTGACATATAGACTTTGACATAGAGGAATTCATAGTGCTTTAGTGCTGCTTTTGATAGGCATTTGGTGTGTTAAGTGTGGATTGCTAGAGAGCTTAAGGAAGGTTGTGAAGTCTTGTTACCTTGTGTGAGAGAGAGAATTGTTTGTCTTGGGAGATCTACCTCCAAGGGTGAATGCTTATGAGAATTGCTGGCTGGACCCTCTTGAGAAGGACTCAACGTCAGAACATTGGTTGTACCTTTCTCTATTTTTGATTAATAAAAGATAGATGACTACTGTTATGGTTCCATTTTCATTTGTCTTATGATGGTTAATGTGAATTACATCCTTTCTGACTGATGTATGGTTACTTTTACTAGATTTCACGCTTTTGTTTGTCTTCTCTTTGCATGTGCAGGTGTTCATCTGCGAGGATAGTGGAGGACCGTGACTGGCCAGAGCAGAGGAGCAAGAGAAACATATCTTCATCAAACTATAGCGCTAGAATCCAAGTAGGTGTTCTTTGCCCACTTGTTAATTGTAACTAGGAACTTGTAGAGTAGCATTGATTGATTGTTTCTAGACCCATTCTGGGCTAGTAGGGATCGCCTCTATCCGTAGAGGGGATTTACCTCTCCAACAATTTGGTGACTCCACTGGGGAGTTTTGCTTGCGTCTTTGTTGTTCATCCTTGTTTTGAATTTGATTATTACTCTCTTGTCAAATATTGGGGATTAGTTCTTTGTTTTTGGTTTCCTGGTCCGCTCTGGGAAAGGCATTAATTGTTTTGAAAACTTTTACCTTGGTTTGGGAACTTTTAGCTTGATTTTGCCTGTTTTATAGCCTCAGCGCGTTTTATATCAGAACAGTCGCGCTGCCATCACGTACCTGTTTCTTTGTTTTCCCTGTCATCGCGCTTGTATGCTTAACAGTCGCACTGACCTTGTTTTCGAGCCAGCGCGCTTTATCCGTGTCATTCCGCGCTGACAGCGCAAAGTTGCTACGCGCGTTGTCGTGTCATCGCTTTGTTGCTGAGGGGTCACCCGCGCTGATCCTGTAGAATTCATTTTTGTCCAAATTTGCCTCCTGAACCTGTTGGTTTGACTGTCCGTTGCTCTTTCCACTTGGTTTATGACTTGCTTTATTTTTTCTGAACTGTAAGATACTTTCTTGCAAAGTCTTGTTCCGCAAGGGTTCGTTTATCATTTGTTTTCGGTTTTGCAAAGCCTTCCTTTTCACTTTCGCTACTTGGTTTGCATTTTGCCTTAGCTTTTACAGTTGCTGGAGTGTGTTGGATCGTTGTTTGACTGGTTTTGAACTCTCATCCTCCGGGTGTTTGCTTTTCTCTATTGATTTCACACTCAAGCCCTAAGGCATCTAGTGGTCGTGTGTGTGTGTCAAGCCTTCCGCGGGATCTTGTTTGCTTGTTTGACCAGCCAACTTTAGACTTGATTTTCACATTTGCTCGCTGATTGTTGAAAGTGCTTTGGTTGCGTTCCAAGCGATGTTGCTTCCTCCTTGTTTGAATTCCTTTTTGTCTTGCTGAGCTTAGATTACATAGCTCATAAGCCTTGGTTTTTCCTTTGATTTGGAAAACTGGTTTTTTTAGTGTCTTGGGAACTCTCTTGTGTTTTCATCAAGTGATTTCATTTCTTTTGCTTGGTGTTGTTGTCTCTCAAATTCATTGTAAAGCACTTTGTGCCATTGAAAAGAAAATCAAACTAGTATCTTTTGCATTCAATAGTGAAAGGAAAAGAACATTTCGTTGATTCGTGTTTTCAAAAGAAAAGTTTCATTTCCTCGCCATTAGTTGCATTAGGTTGTTTGGTTGCTTGAATTCATTTTGTTTGATTGAAAGATTCCTAACCTTCTCATAATTAGAATTCATCGAACGAAATGATGTTCTTTGGCATGTAGTTTGCATCTAGGTAATTTTGAGAGATCATACAGTAGGACCTGAAATCAAAACTTAATTCAAGATCAACCGTAAAATAAACCAAATTTATCTAAAAACGCATTGGAACTTAACGCAAATATCTAGAGGTCTAGGCTAGAGACATGCTCCGACGTCGTAAAACCTAGCCACTCTTGCTTTCGCATCAAGGTTGGGTGATTCCTCCTGGTGTGATTCAATTGTGGTCTAGCACGGATTTGGGCTCCCACGTACCGTCGCGTATATATGGGGAGACTCCACTAGGTTTACATCCTTTATCCATAGGAAGCCGAGTCTGCCGCCTTGTAAACCGTAACGCACCGAACACAGCATTCGAGAAAATTGACTGCAGTACAGAAAGTCCTTGGTTCTCATACGATTGCCAAGGTGTATAAGCAGTTTTACGGGTTGCCTTGGTAAACCATTGCTTAGAATCTCCAGAGCGAGTCACTTTTGATTCCTTTTCGGACTCCCTAAAAGAAAAGGTGTAAGTGAGCGTCTTGTCACTTCGTGCTCATTAAACATTCGAAGGAGATAGAGTCATCTTTTCGTCCTTTTCTCGACTCTCGAAACATGAAAAGATCAAGTTCAGTTCCTGTGTCTTAAAATTTATTTGGCCACGATAACATTACCTGGTTAGATCTTGTGTGCGTTTAGTTTGAGTAGGTTTTTATTGTTAGCTTGCTTACGGTCTTTGTTTGATCATCCTGGTGGATCCATCAACTCCGTCTTCTGTCCCAAGTGACGAAGGGTCTCCATCTTCTGTTGCCCCTGAAACTCTGGTCTGTGACGCTCTTCCCATTGTTCCGAGCATCCAACCATTGAATTCTCAAGCTCCAGAAGACGATTTTTACGAGTTCTTTTACAACCCCATTTGGGAGCCTTCTGACAAGGATTTCCCTGCCACTCCTGTCGGTGCCCCATCTCCGATGGCTTCCTCCGATATGGGCGACGCTTCTCCTATGTCTAGTGGCCCGTCCGTTGTGTCGAGTATAGATACTCCCATTCCGGCAACATCCCCCATCATCTCTACACCCTACAACGTTACGTCTTTGGGCGTCACGGTGCCGGCGCGCTACAGATCTTTGAAGGATGCTAAGAACTCTGCAGCTTCCTCTTCTGTTTGGGATCAAAACATCTTCCCTACCATAGGACCGTTTGTTTCCCAAGTCCATCATACTGCTGTTACAGCAGTCCCCTCCAACCCGACCATTTGTGTCGCGGTGTCAACTCTAGTTGTTAGTACCGTCACAACGTCATCCGCTGTCACTTCTGCCGTAGGCCCATCTCGAGGTCCAACGCAGAGTGGTCAACGGTCACCTGCTTCTAGAGTTGTGCACCCCGCAAGTGGTGCTCCTCCTGCTTCCGATTATATGATGGAAGAGGAGGCATATTTTCAGTACTTGCGTAATGTCCAGAACCCAGATGGTCAAGGCCCGTACTATGATGAGGAAAATCATTATTTGTACACCTCCTTGCCTGAAGTGCCTTATGATGAGATTTCCGTTCCATTGAACGTGGATTGGGGTACCACCAGGTATGGTGGTGGCCAGTACTATCCGGGACAAGGACAACAAGGATCACCCTACCAGGGTCAACAGCAGTACGTGCAGCCTAATCAGGGGCAGCAGCATGCTGGCCAAAATTACCCAGGTCAAGAGGGAGGCCCACAAGGACAACCCAATCAGGGACAACCTTTGGCTTCTAGTGGTCCGGCTTTTACATATCTTGGGCAACCTTCTGGAAACCCGGGACAACCCAATGCTCAACAAGGTCAACCAGGTACCCAACAAGGCTACCCTTCGGGACAACCTTATGGGAACCAGGGACAACCTCATGGTCAGCATGGTCAACCTGGAAACCAGCAAGGAAACCCTTCTGGGCAAGGGGGCCAACCTTACGTGTAGCAAGGCCGGCCTACCACCCAGCAACCATCTGGTCAACAAGGACAATCCTCGGTTGCACAAGGGCAGCCCCTCACTCAGCAGGCTCGACCTTCTGGGCGAGCAGGGCCGTCTCAGATCCGGCCAAGAAAACCTTCTAACCAGACGACTCAGAATGCAGGTGGGTACCAATCCCGACCTCCTCTGTCAGGTGGGTATCAATCCCAGCATCCATATTCAGGTGGGTATCAATCCCGGCCTCCGTATTCAGGTGGGTACCAATCCCAACCTCCTTACTCGGGCGGGTACCAATCCCAGCCTCCGTATTCAGGCGGACATCAATCCCAGCCTCCTTATTCGGGTGGGTATCAATCCCAGCCTCCTTATTCAGGTGGGTATCAGGCCCAGCCTCCTTATTCGGGCGGGTACCAAACCCAACCCCTGTATTCAGGTGGGTATCAATCCCAATCTGGTCATCAAATGCCGCTTGGTTCTCAGGCTCAGTATGGATACCATTAACCCCAGGGGCAAAATCAGTATACCCCGTATCAAAATTACCAACAGCCGCAGGGTAATCCTTATCCAAATTATCAACAACCTGCTGGCCAATATGGTAACCAATGGGGTGCTGGGGGGCAGAATCAGCAACCCGGTTCTGGAAACAACCCTCACGGACAAAATCCTTCTGGACAAGGCCCTTACGGACCTGGTCCATCAGGACAAGGACAATGGGGGCAACCAGGAGCCGGATGGAATTCTGGTTCTACCTCGTATCTGCCACAAATGTCTTTTAATCCGCAGCTACCATTTTTAGCGACGTTGGAACTGCCCGATGTGTCAAAGTTAACGAATGATCCCATTCTACACGATCCACAATGGCCACCAGTTCCAACTAAGATACCTAGTGACTGTCCCAAATTCGATGGGAAGGCCGGAGAAGACCCTTAGGCTCATGTGATGACGTATCACTTATGGTGTTCGTCGAATTCATGGCTCGATGATTCGATCCGGCTTCGCCTCTTTCAGAGGACCCTCACTGGTTCGGCAGCTAAATGGTATATTGAATTGGCCCGTGCGTCATTTCATGATTTCAATTCGTTGGCTATGGCATTTTTAAATCACTTCCAGTTACCCATTCGGTACGAGACGGGGACTCACCTCCTCACGTCTCGTAAGCAGGATACTGCTACGCATATCTCCGATCATATCCACGAATGGAGAAGGCATTGCAGGTTAATCAAGTTCTGGATACCTGATTTCCTCCTCACTGATTGGTTTACGACTTCCTTTGTCCCCAAGATTGCACGGGACATTGCTATGGGAGCCTGCGTAACTGAAGAGCAAGCGATCGCACGCGCTCAGTACCTAGACTTAGTTTACTCTCAGTCCGGTACTTTGTATGATTATTTTCCAGACGCCCCCACGCCCGGTACATCCAAGGCTCCGCCCAAGCCATCTGTCAATGGAGTCATTGGCTCTGTAAACCAGGCCTCTAAAAAATCACTGAATCCTGGGAAGCAAAAGTCAAGTGCATCTAACGAAAACACTTCCCAAGGTGTTGTAATTTCTGGTAACACTTCTGAGGTCAACGCCGTTCAGTCCACCACGGCAGGCAAGGCCTCGAAAGGTAAGAAAAAGGAAAAGGGGAAAGGGAAAAATAAGTCCGATCAACCCAAGCAGGAATCCTCTAAACCTCCCGCTGAGGAAGGAGCTAAACGCAAACCGAAGTATCCTTGCCTCATTTGTGAGGAGGATCACTATACTAAGGATTGCCCTAGGTGGTCCGAAGTTAGTCGTTTGTTGAAAGGTGCTCCTGGGGTCCCTGCGGTTTTGAAAGAACCCTTTCCCTCTCAGCAAACCCAGATGGTAGCTGGTCCTTCTTTTTCTTCTCCCTTCGGTTCCCAGGTCTTCATGGCTGGAACTATTCCTGTTCATATAACAACTCGAGCTAAGGAGTATCCATCGTCTGCTGGGAAGGAGCCAGAGGTTCCCTCAAGTGCTCCTCTGTCTAGCTCTGGTCCTCTCCATATCGAGAGACCGAGTCTTGAGACGACAATCCGACCCCCTCCCAAAGGGGTACTCAGAAGGTCTTCTTATAACCCGAATGCTCGTGCTGCCCAGCACTATAGCATCGTGGAGGACTTAGCGCAGGCTCCGTCTGCTATGTCTGCCTTAGAGGTACTTCAGAGTTTCCCCCCCCCAGATGAAGTCCTTGCTATCGGCCATCGGTGGCATCGACCCGGCAGACTCGGATTTAATCACCTTCGACCTCGAGAGCCATGTTCCTCAACTGCCTCATCAGATAGCTTTCCTCATTCAAGTCATCAGCAATTCTAAAACGATCCATCGTACAGTCATTGATGAGGGCGCCTCAACCTGCATTATGTCTATTGCATGTTGGAAAGCCATCGGGTCTCCGACGTTGAGTCAGTCCCCAACGACCTTGGAAGCATTCGACGGGAGAGAATCTCGACCGTATGGTATCCTTCAACAGCTACCGATTACCTTAGAAGGGAAGACTGTAGAAGTAGAAGTCGAGGTTGTGGATGCAAATCTCACATATAACCTCCTTCTGGGCCGGAGCTGGACATACGCTATGCGTGCTGTGGCTTCGTCCCTCTTCCGTGTCATTCGTTTCCCCCATCAGGGAAAGATTGTCACGGTCGATCAAATTTTGTTCTTCGCTTCCTCTTCTGAGGGAAACGTACCATTCATTAAGCATACCTCCGTTCCGTATGAGAATGTGGGAGCCGGGCTCTTCAAAGAACCCGCCCTTATGGGTGTTTTTTCCCTCCCGCCTCCCAACCTCGCCTCGATCTCCATGATCTCAGTTCGTTCTGATCCTTGGATCCTTCCTTCCATTGAACAGATAGAACCGTGGGGTGAGGAGATGCCGTTGAGTCTAGCCGAGCTCAACTACATTGAAATTGTCGCTGCATCGGCCTCTCATGATGAACCCACCGTCACGAGTGGGGCTCTTGACTCAGATGATTTCCCCCCTTGGTTAGGAGAATACACCTCATCGGATCCATTGAAGGAAATATTTCCTTCTGATGAGGCTATCATAGAGACTATGTCTCTGGACGAACGTCCGTGGTTTCCTCTTCACCACCGTTCCTCCTTTCTCCCTACCTTTCGGGAAACATTGCTTTGTCTCGAGCAGTTTGCTCCATGTCTCCCTTCTCAACCCCTTCAGACGCCCATTCAGATTTATCACACAACGTCCGAAGGGAATCTAGGGAACATCACGCAAACGCAACCTATCGACATCTCTGTCAAGCCAGGGATCGTCGAGAATATTTACATAGGAGTGACCTGCACTCCTGAGGAGATTCAGGTTTATATTGCACTTTTTCGCGAATTTCGCGATGTCTTTGCATGGTCCTATGAAGAAATGCCCGGTATTGATCCATCTATAGTAGTGCACGAGATACCAACGTATCCCGGGGCCAAACCTGTTCGCTAGCATTTGCGTCCCGTGCACCCCCGTAAGGCGGTAGCCATCAAAGCAGAGGTGGAAAAGCTTCTTAAAGCTGGATTCATTTATCCCATCCCACTGATAGAATGGGTCTCAAATATTGTCCCTGTCGACAAAAAATAGGGCACCATTCGTGTCTGTGTTGATTATCGCGGCATCAACAGAGCTTTCCCTAAAGACAACTACCCCACGCCATTTATTGATCAACTCATTGACGAGTGTGCGGGTAGCGAGATATATTGTTTTATGGACGGCTTCTCTGGTTACAACCAGATCAATATCGCTCTAGCTGATCAACACAAGACGGCCTTCATTTGTCCTTGGGGCACCTTTGCTTACAAAAAGCTCCCCTTCGGCCTTAAAAATGTCGGTGCTACCTTTCAGCGTGCGATGTCTTATGCTTTCCACGATATCAGACACATCGTACAGCCTTACCTGGATGATCTTCCCGCTCATTTAGCTAAGCGCGCGGACCACCCATCGCATCTTCGTGAGATCTTTCTTCGTTTTCGACACTATAACATCCGATTAAATCCGCACAAATGTGTCTTCTGCGTCAAATCAGGTCGACTGCTCGGGTTTATCGTCTCCTGAGAGGGCATCCGTCTGGATCCCCTTAAAGTCGAGGCAATTGTGAATCTTCCTCCCCCTGCAACTTTGCGGCAATTACAGAGTTTGCAGGGGAAAGCTAATTTTCTAAGACAGTTCATACCAAACTATGCCGAAGTGGCAAAGGGTTTTACTCGGTTACTGAAGCGTGACACCCCATTCCGATGGGATGCCATAGCCGAGGAGTCTTTTGCTCATCTCAAAACTCTCCTGGTCTCTGCCCCTTTGTTGCGGCCTCCAAATTACCATCGTGACTACACGCTCTATTTGGCCACTGCCGATACCACTATCGGCATGGTTTTGGTCCAGGACGACGATGATGGCATTGAGCATGTCATTTATTATCTTAGTCACAACTTACTAGATATGGAGACTCGATATGCATACGTCGAGAAGTTGGCTCTCGCTGCGGTTTGCGCCGTCCAACGCTTCCGTCACTACATTCTATTGCGCACTACTACAGTGATTTCAGATTGTAACCCCATGACCTACATTCTTTCACGACAATTGCTGGGGGGCAAATACTCAAAGTGGATCGTGATCCTCCAAGAGTTTGACTTGGAATTTACTGTGGCCAAGTCCAAGAAATCACTCGTGTTTGCTGAACTTTTGTGCTCCTTGCCATACGCCGCTACTTCCTCACAGATAGAGGAGTCCATTCCAGATGAAACTCTTTTCCTCATCAGCACCCTCGACCCGTGGTATGGGAACATAATTGTCTATTTGCAGACGTCCTCCTTCTGCCCCGAGACTTCGAAAGACGCTCGGCGGTGGATTCGTCACCAAGCTCAACCATATCGAATAGTTGGGGACACCCTATACCGCCTTGGTGTTGATTCGGTTCTTCGTCGATGCCTAACCTTCGAAGAAGTTGAAAGAGTTCTAAATGACTGCCACTCTGGTGCTTGTGGCGGTCACATGTCTGGATATGCCACCGCACAAAAGATCCTCCGTGCTGGCTACTTCTAGCCTTCCATTTTCAAGGACTGCATTCTTGATGTCCGTTCTTGTCACCAATGCCAGATTTACCAGCGGAAGATGCGTGCGACCGCTGCCCCGCTGCACCCCGTGGTGACCGTAGGCCCCTTTGCTAAATGGGGCATCGATTATGTGACATGTAACCCTCGCTCGGCCGGGGGGCATGGTTACATTATCATTGCTGTCGATTACTTTACAAAATGGGCCGAGGCGATGCCCACATTGTCGGAAGACGGTCATATGACGGTGCAGTTTCTTTTCAACCATGTTATCTCTCGGTTTGGAGTTCCACAAGCCATTGTCACTGATCACGGAAAACATTTCCGTAATCATATGATGGTCAAGTTGATAACCCAACTAGGACTTAGGCATGATAGTTCTTCTCCATACTATCCTCAGGCGAACGGTCAGGTTGAAGCCGTGAACAAGATCTTGGTCACGATGCTTCAGAGAACTGTTGGCATGCACAAGTCTAATTGGCATTTGATGTTATTCTCCGCGTTGTGGGCCTACCAGACCTCCGTGAAGGATTCCACCGGCTTCACCCCTTTTCAGCTAGTATATGGGCTGGAGGCAACCCTTCCCATTGAGTGTGAGATTCCTTCACTCAAATTAGCCGTCGAGTTACTCCCCGACTCTAGCCTCCCTTGCTATCGAAGCTCAAAAGAAGCGAGTGAAAACTCACTTCGATAACTCTGTTAATCCCCGCTCTTTCGTCGAGGGAGACTTGGTACTGCTCTACGATCAGGCTAACGATAAGCTAGGAGCAGGAAAACTCGAGCCAATGTGGCATGGGCCCTACATTGTAAAAAGAGTTCTACAAAAAGGCGCCTATGAGCTGATCGATTATGAAGGTAATCCCCTGGACAGGCCCCGCAATGGGCTATATCTTAAGAAATATTACGCCTGAGTCCAGGCACTCTCTCGTTTATTTTTTTACATGTATATGCTTTTTACAGTGTGTTGTCTGTGTGTGCGTGTTTATTTGATTTTTGTCTTAGTGTGTCGGCGTGATTGCCGCTTATTGTGTCTTTTGCTTCTTAGACAGATGTCTGGTTCGCCTTACGTTGGTTTCGCTGATGGTGCTTCCCGCAGTACTCGCAATCTGTCATCTGCGGCATGGGTGATCTACGATCCTCATGGTGAGTTAGTAGATATTCAAGGTGTGTGTCTAGGTTGTACAACAAACAATGTGGCTGAATATAGTGCTGTAATTGAATTATTAGCCGAGGCAATTAACCTTGGAATTCGCTCATTGGTTGTAAATTTAGATTCACAGCTGGTAGTCCACCAACTCAACAGACAATATTCCGTCAGAGATCATCGTATTTTAAGGTTGTATTTACGTGTTAAGTTATTGGAAAGAGATTTTGATTATATTACTTATCATCACATTCCAAGAAGACTTAATGTTGTAACTGATGCATTAGCTAATTATGTATTAGATAGACATTTGCGTAATACGTAAATCAACAAACATGAGAAGCATAAGATACAATAAAAACACCATGTATATATATTATATATATATATATATATTATATATATATATATATATATAATATATATATATATATCGTGTGGCACACTAAGGTGCTCAAAAAATAAGTGTACATGTCTGAAATAAAGCCGACGTCCTCAATACATCTGAGACGTATGTCTCTCTAAAATGACGTGGAAAATAAAACCTAGGCGTCTACTGTGGTTAGTTATGCTCTCTATAGCATGCCACCGCTCGTGCCACCCGCCTCAGAAGGCGGTGCATCCTGGGTTCTACACCCACTGTATGAATTTGTGCAGCTAGGGAGACCTCCTCGATCCCCTAGTAATCTGGGACTCCTGCCAGCTGTTGGATACCTATACCAATAGGTTTCATATTTCATGATTGGCAACTACAAGTGCCAAATATGTTCCATTTTTCTGCCACAAAGGTTCCATATTTGCAAGAAAAGAGAAGGTGTGTATATGCCTACATACTCATTAAACGTTTTGATGGATGACCCAACAGTCTAATCTGGATCATGCCATGTTTTCAATTTATGTTGTAGAATAGAGAAAGAAATCTATCCAAACTGTTTAATCTTGGCAGATCAGTAGTCAGGTAGAGAAACTAAGTTTCCCAACTACTTAATCTGGGGCCTTGGAAGGAATAAGGGTAGTATTAGATAGGAAATGAAGCAAAAAAAAGCCAATGCAAAAGAAAAGGCACACAAAGGGTCTGCAAGTCCAAGTGCACCCTCCAAGAAGAAATAAAAAATGCTAGGCAAAGTAGTTGGGTAGGTAGATGGGGTTGCAGAAGTGGTGACTCTTCCAAGATCCAATTTGCTAACCAGGTACAGGCAAAGCAACACAGTGGAGCATGTCTAACTTCCCTTTTCCATTTGTATACTACTCATTACTAACACCCCTACACAAGTTGTGTACATAAGAGAAACTTAAGGCTTTGTGATGGTTCTTATGTACTTTAGAAGCCACATTTCTTGTGTAAAGTTCTTTTCATTTTGATCTACTCCTTACACTAAGTTGTTTTCAATAAAACTTGGTTCTACTGATCCTCATCCATATTTTCCCCCACATTAACAGTTAACTCTATTATCTAGCTCCCTATACTCCATTTCTCCTATTATTATAACACCATGGTGTATAAACCCCACACAATGTATAAATATCCCCTCCTTGGCACTATAGCCATAATTTTCACTCCCAGGGAATTGAATTAACATCTGGTTGAGGTCAAGAACCCATGTGTAACCCCTTCTCTCCATCTGAACACATCTATCTACCCCAGTCTCCATTTTGCCTGAAAACCCTTAAAGAAACCCTTTTGAGCCCCTTATACCATTAAAGGGCATAAATATGATGAAAATATACCTTCCCCGCCTTATCCTAAGGTTGATAACCAATGTGCGCCGTTTCATACGATTTCATCAAAACCCCGTTTATCCTATGTTTTGCCCCTATATGCTTTGTATAAAAATTCGCATGAAAAACCTTTGTTTTTACCGTTTCCTAATGTTGGCGGGCAAATATCAGTTTATTAAAGAAAATCATCCAAAACTATGGAAAACCATTCACTAACTGGAGGGTCCCGCCGGGCGCGCTTGCCGAGAAATATTATTTTATAACCGGCCCACTCACTGTTATCCTCCGTGCAGTTGATCGACCCGATGACCGTCCGATCGCGGCCTTTCCAGATCTACGGCCAATAGCAATTTCGGAGGGACCCGACGTCCGACCTTTAAAAAATGTTGGCTTTATCCGCCGTGCAGATCCCTCGCCCGATAGCCGTCCGATCACGCGCCCGCAGATCAATGGTTCTGATGGATTTCGAAAGGCCCCCGACGTCCGACAGATACCTTCCGATATCTGTCAGACGCTTGCGTCACGCGGGGACACGCGTCGCTGCCAAATTCCGTCGGAGCCCCCTCTGACAGATTCCTTGCCGTGCAGGAGGGGGCCCGATATGGCGACAGCTGTCCTCCCACGTCCCCGCCCTACTGTTGCCCACGTCAATGCCACAACCGCGCACCCCGTCCTCCATTCGCCCACCTGGCCGCCACCTCATCGCCCCCGTGGACCGGTCTCAGGCCGCCACGTCGCCTGATGACGTCCTGCTGACGTCATCCGACCCGGACCCACATGCTGACGTCATGCTGACGTCACCCAAAAAGCGCGCCAATAAAGCAAAAAGGTCATATTTTCACAAATTTTCGCGTTTTTTCATTATTTTTGTAAAAAGAAATTCTGCGCTGTCTGCATGCAAACTACGACCAGCGGTCTACCAGCCTACTCCAGACCATCCGCAGAAGCTCAAAGCGCCAACCCAACTGTTATTTCGTCCCGAGCTACTGGTTAAACAGGTATTTTCCCATCTACTTCCTCACAAACTGGTTTTTTCACAGATAATTCTAAAATACACCTGAGCACGGCATAACACTAAAATTTCACCAGAAAACCAAGTATATCCTATCTCCCCGGGACAATTTGAGGTCGAATTACATTGGCAGAGCCATTTTACACTTCAATTTTAGTAAAAACCCTTCTTCGTTCGCGCAAACGTGAACTCATAACCTGCTCCTAAATTGTCAAAGGAGATCTGCTAAACTGTATAAGAGGTCTTCTCAGAGAGTCCAGTACTATCCTATTCTATTGTAGAGCAATCCTATTACTCTGCGTTCCTCTCAAATTCCATTTTCTCAGCTAAATACGCTCAGCATTTCAAGAAACATTTAAACAGACATGGATACCCCCTCAGCATCAGTAGCCCTCAATGTTACTCCCCTGAATGCTCCTCAGAGAGAGCTGGACTGGAAAGATTTGGCAGACCTAGATTACCAAATCTCAGAGGACGCCCCATCCAGATGTACGTTTCACATTCATTTGCTAAATGAGCTCAGGGCTAAGCACAGAGATGGAACAGATATTTTAGGCATTTGGGAGTCCTCCCTCCCAATTTTCAAGATGCCCCAGGTCAACCAGTTCCCTGACCTCATCCACTTGTCTGCTGTTTGCTATGACCCTATGCAGAGGGCTGTGTTCAACCCTGAAGGTGCAGTAGTATTTTACACCACCCCTGAAGCCATCAGGGAGATGCTCCAATTCAAAACTCAAAAGAAATTGGTTCCTTTATCCCTGCTGGACCTAATCAAACAAGGGAACAAGATACTCACAGAGGCAGAGATCCTAAAGCTGAATCAATTGTTTATCAAAAAATCTGACACAGTGTTGCACCCTCCCATCTTTGATGGCTATTTAAATCAACTGGGCTTGGACTTGGCATACATGATAAGCTCAGTGCTGGGGTATAAGTCACTAGAGTTCATTGAGGAAACTGTACTGGTGATGATGACAATGTTTTCCCCTGGTAAGGCCCCCATTTGTTATGACTATGCTACATATATCTCTAACAAGATACATGAGCAATTTCTACACTTGTCCAGAGAGAGGGTGTTCAGATACACCTCATATATTTATCATCTCATTCTGTACCACCAACATGAGAATTTCTCTTTTGAAATCAAGAGAACTGATGCAGCAGGAAACCCAAGATCAGTGGTATACTGGAGCTCAGTCTTCCACATCCCTATATATTCACCATATACATATTCTGAGTTCATAGACTTATTCATCCATCCAGCTTTGTCTCTGCTCTTGGCATCACCCCCTCCAAGACTCTCTGATGAGATGCAGAGGATTCTGCAACTCTCCAGCGCCTACAGCATAGGAGATTGGTACTTTTACCAGCATCACACTGTGATTAGAATATATGGGTCTGAGCTGCGTCCATGCAAGCTGCCCAGATTTGTGCCCATGAGGCTCTTTGCCTTGGAGTATTTCAGGCAATTTGGCAATGCCGACCATGTGCACTTTGCAGGAAAGGGTAAAAAGGCACAACTTAAAGTTAGAAACCAGCTTGGCCACTTCATCCTAAACAGAAGAGAAGGATGGAAAGAAGCAGATAGGATGTTGGAAGGCCTTGGCCTAAAACAAAGCTTCCTTTGGAAGCCCTATGACCCTAACAGCTTTATATCCTTGAGAAGGCAGAAATACAATCTCTCTAGCTATGAGCATGAGAGCAGGTTCCACATTCTAAGACATGCTAACCAACCAAAGTGGAGAAGAAACACACTAGAAGAACCTGTGTCTCAAGAAGAGCTAGTTGAAAGGGATAGAAGGCATTTGTTAAAAATGGCTGACTTGGAATGTCCTTCTCAGGTGCTTTCTCTGCCAGATCCTCAAACAAGAACAACTGCTTCATCCTCTGCAACACAACAAGAGGCAGTGCAAACTACAAATCAAGGGCAGAGCAAGGGCAAGGATAAAGTGATGGAAGAACTGCAGGGCCAACAGGAACAACAACAACAGGGCCAACAGGGCCAGCAACAAGAAGACCAACAGGGTCAGGAGCAGCAGAAAGGAGAAGCCCAAACAGATACCCAAGAAAAGACATCACCTATGGCACCTCCTAGACAGGATTCCAGAGTTGACTCCTCCATCCTCCAAACCCCTCTAAGGGAGGATATTAGCAGAAAAAGAGAGAGAGAAACTCCCCTCACTGAAACATCAGAGAAGAGGCAAAGGCTAAATCCCTTCTCAGAGGAGGAGATGCCAAGTATGGAGGCTTCTGCCAGCTCCTTGCAACAGGAGCAAGACAGGGCAGCAATAGGAGAAGTGAGCTCCTCAAGGCAGCAGCAGGAAATAGGTGCAAGCATAAAGCAACAGTTCAGAGATGCCAAGAGGAGGAGTGAGCCCATAAAGATCCAGCTCTACAATCACCTGCTGAACATGGCCCCTCCAAATCAACAAAGGCTCATGTCTGCATTTGATGTGCAGGAGGGAAAAATGATAATGAGCCACTTCACTCCAACAGTGCAGCAACCACAAACGGCTGCAGACTACATCAGGACTAATCTGGAGGTCCTGTCTAAAGACATCCACCTAATGGATCAGATTGAGCTTCATAAGCAGACGGGTGAGATGGTCTATGCCACCTTGGCAGACAAGACCTTGATCAATTACAGGCTTCAAAATAGCCTAAACAACACTGCAGCACAACTTGAATTGGAGAAGGCATCCTCTCAAGCTAAAGATAACAGAATCAAGGCCCTAGAGGAAATAATAATAGAATTTGGGCATGAACCCAATGATGTTAAGGCTGTGCAACAAGTCCTTAAGCTGAGGGATGCAGACATGGCTGCAATAAAGAAGAAACTGAAGATCCCCCCAACTCTCCACCCACAGACAGATGAGGTTTCCCAGCAGAGGCAAGAAAAGGATGCAGCTTCCTTATTGATGACATTATACAAGGAGCTGATAAAAGCACAGGAAAAGTTGCTGGAAACAGAAGCTACATTGGAAGCAACATTGCAGCAAAAGGAGGCAGGGCAATCTTCCAATCCACCTCCAGAAACAATAAACCTTGAGGAAACCCCTCAAGAAACTGTCCCTCCAAAGCAACAAGCACAACAGGATGTTCCAGACACCACAGCTCCAGACACCTCAGCACCAACAACAGAGCAGGCTGAAAGCCTGGACATGCAAAAGCTGAGGAAAGAAATACAGGTGCTAGAGGCCCAGATGTCAGAACTCAACCAAGTCCAGGACAGCCTAGCAAAGATAAATGAGAAATATGACAAATCAAAGCAAAATGTGGCTGAGAGGGAAAGAGAGGTTAAGGCCCTGAAGAAGAGGATTGGAGAACTGGAAAAAGAGCTCACATTGGATAAAGTCACATCAGAGCTTAAGAGGGTCATCTGGGGTAATATTGGCCAGTCTATAACTGACCAATGGGAGTATATTGAGGCCATACATGAGCAGATGGCACTCATTACAAGAGCACGAAAAGAAATACAAAGGATAAGGGCATCCCTAGGCAATATGCCTGAGATTGCCACCAAGATGATAGACGTGCTCAATTACAGGACAAGTTCCCAGCTGGTGAGAATGGGAATTGGAAATAGGACTGAAACCATCTCCCTAATCAAAAAAGTCCTAACTTTAAGAAACCTGATTCAAACCCTGGACAGAAGGACCTAGGACATGCAAGCAGATGTTAATAAATTTCAGAACAGGCTTATGGCTTTGCAGAACAGGGGGCTTCCTAGCCCATTGGAGCCTTCAGGAAAATTACTCTCCCATGAGAAATATGCTAAGAGAGTAAGCACTTTTGCAACAACCCAAATCACAGAGGCAGCTAGTGCATCTAAAGAAGCAGGCCCAGTAACAGGGCAGATCCTTTTTGATATAGTATATGATTTATTTTTCATTAAGAATGAAATTGTGCATTTATTTGATGAGCCCCCTCATTTCTATAAATATACAGAGGCTGATGAGACCATGGGGTCAATTTTGAAACATCAGTTACCTCCATCAGATACATGGCAAGAATTAATACGATTACTGTTAAACCAAAGTCAGTAATTACTATTTTTGCTTTTGAGAATTATTCTGAATCTCATACACAGCAGGACAAAGACACATCAGCAGGTATGGAGATAGAGGCTGAGCCAACTCAGCACAGGTACACGGCCGCAACAATAGCATCAGCAGGCACAGGTGGCAGGGCCGAGAAAGTCACATGAAGTTATAGCTGCACAGACACATCATTTTAGCAGTTATGATCAAGCACTCAACCGACTCCGTGAGCCCCAAAGGTCAAAATTACTCTGACAGGAGTTAAGAGCCTTTATAACTCCTTAAAGAGTGTAATAACTTCTCATCTACCAGCCCTGTATGAGTGTAAGAAGATATTTTCCTCTCAGATGACTCAATGCCTGAGATATTTTTGTATTAGACTTCTATATATTCCCCTTGGCATTTGTTAGCAGGGGTTGGACTCCGGATGTAAGAAATCTATTGATCTCTGTTCTGCTACTCTTCTATTGTAAATTCTCAGACAACTAATAGAAAGGACGATGGGATTTCTCCAAGCATTGTCTCTCTTGATGTCTTGCTGGTGTATGGCTGAAAGTTGCTGGATTCCTGTGTATTTCATGACTCAATAAGTTTTCTTGTTACTCTTTGTTATATATATGTTTGCTATACTTTCATGTATTTTCACGTTTTCATGCACTCAATATCTAAATAGAAAGGAAAAAGAATATTTCAAGACTTAATCATTGATTACCCTGAGGTCAATCCAAGCTATTTCATATGTTTTCTACAGTTATAGTATTGAAAGAGTAATTCTTAAATGCTACCTTTCACACTATATCATCACAGTGGCCTATTATTTCAGGAATTCAAGTAATTTCTCCTAAGTAATAGACATATTTCCCAATACCCAGCTTAGTGAAGAATTCTTAAATGCTCTTTGCTTGTTGTTTCCCATTTCACTCTCACAATTTACAGTTTGTTTTATGAAATACATACAGGCCCTGCAATTCCAGCTGCACCTAAGCCAGGATCTCAAGGAAACAACAGCCACAGACCCCATTGCCCAATGGATTAGTTTGCCTGCAGACACACTCTAAAAACTACCAGAAGCATCCTCCCAACCAAACATAAAAAACAATCAAACATTCACTTCATAACTAGCCTAAAATTTCATTAAAACAGTGAAAAACCTTATAGAGAGAGCCCTCTTTGATTACAGCTGGGCTAGAAGCTGTAGTCCAAAGATTGGTTAGTGGTTACCTCGGCCGTATTCCCTTGGGAGTCATAGGGAACAACCTGGGTGTTAACATAAATGGCGACTCCACTGGGGAAGTTCAGGATCTAGAGATGACTGTATATCTACTAAGAATCACACTCAAAATCTGAGCATCAGTCAGGAAACCTCTAAACTGCTTCTATACAAATATTTGCAGCATTAAGGTAGAGCTAAATCAGACATCCTTTATACCCAATACAGATACACAGCATCCTTTCGACCTCCTGACCAGTCCTTGCTATATAAAGCTTTCACAAAACCTAAAAGGACTAGCTCAGAAGATGGCTCCTAAGAAGAATCTTCGGTACACTAGGGCCAATCCTGACCCCAACCCTCCTATTGTCTTTGAAAATCCAAATACAATCTCCAAACTCCTCAAGAAATAGCAAGGGCCAGAAAACCTTGCTGACCTTAGTCCAGGGACAGTTCACCCTAATCCCATATCCACTCCAATCAAAGTCCTATTCCGTTCTACCCCTAATTCTCCTAGCTCCCCATCAACATCTTCTTCTCCCACACATATTCCCTTGACCAACACCCCAAATCCTTCCTCACCCACCACCCCTGTGATACCCACCATTCCTTCTACCCCAGTTGCCTTTATCATCCCCCAAAATCTTCTGAATATGGCTATGAGGTATGCACCTCTGCAACTACCTGCAAATCCTGTGGCCTTACCTCAAGATTACCAGGCCAAAATCTCATATTTTGACTCCACTGGCCCTTACACTGCCATTCAGCATGCTAAGAGAATGCAAGATCATTTTGAAAATTATGAGATAGACGATGACACTGTAAGGATGAGAATATTTGTCCAAAGCTTAACAGGGGATGTGAGAACCTGGTTCAGGTCACTCCCTACAAACACCATTAATAACCCTGATGAGCTTTACCAATCCTTCACGAACATATGGGAGAAAAAGAAGGACCCCTCTACATATACTTGGTGAATATGACATGATTAAAAGAGGTCCTCAAGAGACAGTTTTGGAATACTGTGCTAGGTTTAACAATGTATATAATGCAATACCTCAAAACCTAAGACCTCCCCTTGACTTGGCCTTATATAAATTTCCAGATGGATTCAACCCAGACATGGCCTACCAACTGAAAGAAAGAGCCCCTCAAACCCTCGAAGAAGCTCAGAAGGTTACTGTAACAGTTGAAGAAAACCTGATTGCTAAGAGGAACAGGGCTAAACTAGAAAAGAGAGTTGCCTTTAAGGAGGAACCCTCAGCCTTTGACCAAAAGTTAGATGCAATAATCTCTGGTATGAAGAGGTTTGGTGACAGGGTAGAGTCTGTGGAAAGAAAATATTCATGGGAGGCACCACCAAATAATCCTAATAGGAATCCAAACTTTAGGAGGAACCAAAATCCTAGTGGGAGCAAAGCCAACAATGATCCTGAGATAAGGCCTCCATTTCAAGAAAACTATGTTGAAACATCCAGATCAGAAGAATAAGTGGATGACACCCATATCCACCTAATGGGCCTTGATGATAAACACCAAGTCTTCCTAAGTCAAGAGGATCATGAGGAAGAAGACAGTAAACAGTTTCAAACAAAGTCAGGAGAATCATTTGATTTCAAACAAGGCTATGACACAGTTGTCTATGAAGTCCATAAACAATACAAACTACGAAGCAGGACTGTAAACGTAACACAACCTGAGAAAACCAAGGATAGACTGCAGTCTAAAAGTGCCATAGTAACAGAACCAATGAATACAACTGATTCACTCACTAAGGAAATAACCATTGAAGAAATCACTGGACAAACACCAAACCCTCCAGCTACATCATCTATACAGTCCAACCCAAGCAAAAGGCCTGAAGAAGTAATGGAGAAACATAAGCCCCAAAATCAAGAAGAAATCCTACCAAATAAAGAAAGGGGGCTCACCCATAACACTAAAACCCAAACTGAGAAACCTTTTGACTTGGAAGCTGAAATTGGAAAACTAAAAATAGCCATCCCTCTGGCAGAGTTAGCCAAAAATGAGATCTACAAACAGCAGATTGAGAGGTCTCTCCAACTTACTCAAAACATCGACAATGTCAATGTGGATAATGTCAATGTGTTGGATGACACCCCCGAATTACTGTTTGGCCCAGAGTTTGATGGAAAGATAGCAGGCTCAGGGATTCTACCCTTCTATATCAGCTTGCATATACATGACAAAATATTACACAATGCAATGTTTGACTCAGGAGCATCACATAACTTAATGCCAAAATCTGTGATGGAAAGGCTGAATTTAGATATTACTAGGCCATACAAGGACCTCTTCTCATTTGATTCCAGCCAAGTCAAGTGCCTAGGCCTGATAAAAGACTTATGTGTATCCCTAGTCCAATACCCAAACAAAACAATCTTGATGGACGTCAATGTTGCTGACATCCCACCCAAATATGGGATGTTATTATCAAGATCATGGGGAGCTAAACTTCAGGGCTCTCTTCAACTAGACATGTCTTATGCTACTATCACTGTCTTTGGTCAACCCAAGAGATTGTATAGAGAATCTCTAATGAAATACATGGTCAGCACTACAGAGAAGCCTCAAAAATTCCCCATATATGCTGTCCATTCTGACATAGACTCATACATCCTCTTCAATGACAATATAAGCAGCAACAACAATGAAAAAACTCAGATAACTAAAACAAATCAGCCTGCTGGCCAAGGAGGTCCTGATGCACAAATACTGGTTGAATCAAACAATGCAAATATTCAAGATTATAAAACAAATAATCATGAAACTAGGTTACCTAAACAGGATCAAAAGTCAAATAAACAAACTGCTCCTCAAGAAACCAAAGCAATCCCACCAAGCGAGAAGGATGCCATGGAAGCCAAACCAAAAAAACAGCCCTTACTCCAACTCACAAATCCAGACCATAGAGACATTATTCAAACCCCCCTGAGAGAGGAAATTCTATGGTTCCTAGAATTTGATGGGTCAGTTAATAAATTAGGGGCATGAGCAGGAGTGTGGGTGCACAACAAACAAAACAACCATGCAGAGGGTAGAGCCTACAGACTGAACTTCAGATGTACCAACAACATGGCTGAATATGAGGCCCTCCTACTAGGCCTCAAGATGGTACAATCCCTACAAGCTACAAAAGTATCAATCCTAGGGGATTCAGACTTAGTTATCCAACAGGTCAAAGGAAAATTTGTTACCAATGATAAAAGACTCAGATCTTACAGGTCTGTTGCTATTGAGTTACTAAAGTCTCTTACTGAGTTCCAGATTACCAAAGTTCCTAGGGCTCAGAACCTTCATGCTCATAGTCTAGCCATGTTTGCAAGTACTTGCAAGCTCCCTTTTGACCCCCATCACTATTTTACAGCTGAAGTAAAACATAGACCATCAATTCCAAACAATATAAAAGACTGGCAGGTGTTTGACAATGACACACAGATCAACAATTTTCTGACTTTACAAAAAGAGTTTGCAGGCCTGAACATAGACACTGAGCCAGCAAGCCAATCACAAATAATTAAGACAGAAAATCAGTCACAAATACATGATGAACACAAGAGTCAAGTAATATCACCCAAAACGGCCAATCAAATGCTACACCCTACAATCTTCAACCAACACAACATACAAGAAATCCAACAGGATGAAAGTGAAGAGACAGTTGAATATGAAACTGAGGTGATACAATTAAAAGACAACTTTCTCCCAACAGGCCTAGCTCCTATGGAAGACATTTTTGACTCCAACGATGTTCCCAATAAACCAAAATTGCAGCCCCTAAACACCACTATAGAAGAACATAACATTGCGACAGTTGAACAACCCAAAATCATAAAACTGTCCGCAGCATTACCACCTAACCAAAAGCCCAAATACATTGACCTTTTTAAGGAATTTCAAGATGTGTTTGCATGGAGTTATGAGGATCTCAAATCCTATGACACCTCTGTGATACAACACACCATCCCACTAAAGCCAAATCAGAAGCCCTTCAAACAAAAACTGAGGAGAATTAACCCAATGCTGCTCCCAGCAATGGAACAAGAAGTGCAAAAAATGTTCAAGGCAGGCATTATAGCACCAATCAGATTCTCTGATTGGGTTTCAAACCTAGTCCCCA
Organism: Pinus taeda; assembly: GCA_000404065.3. Lineage (NCBI taxonomy): Eukaryota > Viridiplantae > Streptophyta > Pinopsida > Pinales > Pinaceae > Pinus > Pinus taeda. The sequence goes on along the minus strand of APFE030049292.1, from coordinate 57,645 downwards.
CAAGGAAAAAAACTGGGGAAATTAGGCTCTGTGTTGATTTGAGAAACCTCAACCAAGTATCATTAAAGGACAACTACCCCTTGCCCAAAATGGATCATATCTTGCAGAGAGTAGTTGGGGCTTCAAGGATTTCCTTGCTTGATGGGTTCTCAGGTTTTAACCAAATCCTAGTCCATCCTGATGATCAAGACAAAACTGCATTTACAACCCCATGGGGGACTTTTAAATATGTTAAAATGCCTTTTGGCTTGAAAAATGCAGGGGCTACATTCCAAAGAGCAATGGATATTGATTTTTCTAAAGAGATCCATGACTTCCTTGTCATTTATCTAGATGATCTCACACCCTTTTCAAAATCCGACCAAGACCACTTAAAACATTTAAGGCAGATATTTACAACATGCAGGAAATATGGAATTTCCTTGAACCCCAAAAAATCCTTGTTTGGGCTAGAGGAAGGAAAACTACTGGGTCACATTATTTCCAAAGATGGTATTAGAATTGACCCAGACAGAATCCAAGCCATCCAACAAATGCCCCATCCAAGGAATATAAAAGAATTGCAAGCCTTTTTGGGGAAAATCAACTTCCTAAGAAGGTTTATCCCAAACCTGGCTGAGCTAAGCAGATTGCTTAATAACATGCTAAAAAAGGACTCCAAAGTCAAATGGACAGTGGAAGATAAACAAGCTTTTGAAGGCATCAAGTTTGCCCTCACCCAAACCCCTGTCCTAACTAACCCTCAGTTTGATAGAGAGTTCATCATATTCTCCTTTGCCTCTGAGCACACAATTGCTACAGTTTTACTACAGAAAGATGACCAAGGGATTGAGAAACCCATTGCTTTCTTTAGTAAAGCTCTTAGAGATGCACCCCTCAACTACCAGATAATGGAAAAACAAGCATATGCTTTGGTTAAAGCTATTAAGGACTTTAGGATTTATATCCTCTACTCCCATATAATAGCCTATGTGCCAAGTCCAATTGTCAAAGATATACTCACTCAAGAAAACTTGGAGGGCAGAAGAGGAAAATGGATTGCAACATTCTGGAGTTCGACATAGAAATAAAGCCTACAAAACTAAAAAAAGGGCAGGGCTTAGCCAAATTAATGACTAAAACAAATTTTCAAGCCCTGGACATTAACCAACTGGACAGTGAACAGGAGCTGGCGACTCCAAAGATCAATGTAGCCTTTGAACAATCCCCCTGGTATTCTGATATTTGTTATGTGTTACAAAACCTGTGTGCTCCCCCAGGGCTATCCAGAAATAAGTGTAGGTTTTTAAAAATGAAAGCTTTGAAATTCTGTGTCATGGAAGCAAACCTGTTTTGGAAAAACCATGAGGGTATCTTATTGAATTGTTTGATTGAAAATGAAGCTAATAAGATCATGGAAGAATTTCATGCAGGTGATTGTGGGGAGCACCTATACTGGAAGTCCACTGTGGACAAAATACTTAGAGATGGATATTATTGGCCCACCATTTTCTCTGATGTTAAGAAATTCACCACTGCATGTCACAAATGTCAACTATTTGAAGGAAAGAGGCAATTGCTGCCACTACCCCTAAGGCCTATTGCAACAGAGAGACCATTTCAGCAATGGGGCCTGGATTTCATTGGAGAAATCAATCCCTCATCTTCAGGCCAACATAGATGGATTCTGACAGCAACAGATTACTTCACAAAGTGGATTGAAGCAATCCCATGCAGACAAGAAAATGACTCCACCATCATACAATTTCTGGAGACTAATATCCTTGCTAGATTTGGATGCCCTGATAAAATAATAACAGACAATGCTGCTGCTTTCAAATCTAAAAAGATGGTCAGCTTCTGTCACAAATTCCACATTACTTTGGGCCATTCTACTGCATATTACTTTGGGCCATTCTTGGAGGAGAATAAGAAAAACTGGCACAAGAAACTTGTCAATGCCTTATGGGCAGATAGATTAAAAACCAAGAGATCAATTGGGGTTAGCCCATATGAGTTAGTCTATGGATTAGAGGCCAAGTTCCCATCATCACTAGGGATCCCTGTTATGAAGCTACTCCAAGAAAGTCAAGTTGTGCCCAATGATATGCAAAGGAGAATAAATCAGATTATATGCTTGCGGCAAACCAGAGACCAAGTTTATAACAGAGTCCAAGTCTTACAAGAAAAATTAAAGAAGGCCTTTGATAGAAGAACCAAGGCTAAGGACTTTAACATAGGGGACAAAGTTCTCAAATGGGATTCAAGGAGAGATAACAAAGGAAAGCATGGAAAGTTTGACTCCCTTTGGAGAGGACCATTCCTCATACAAGCAGTGCAAGGAAATAATACCTACTTTCTTGAAAATCTGGACAAAACTGACTTAGATGAAGGTCCTGTCAATGGCAGGATGCTCAAGCACTATTTTGACTACCTCCCATGAATGCAGCATGCCTGCTCTTGTACATAGTTTGTTGTATATATATATCCTGAATTTGTTGTATATATTGTTATGCCTAAAGCATGAGAATGAGTTCATTTCAAGAGACATTGCAGATACTAGGAGGCACTCAATTGCATCATGTGTCTTCAATACATTAGTCTACATTTTGAGGAACCCAAGGTGACAAAACTCCAAAGTTTTAAAAGCAGTAGCTAAAGGGCCAAGGCATACTGACAAGTTGTTCTTGGTCTTTCAAGGAGAAAAACCATCCCCATGTGGAGCCACTGTTGGATACCTATACCAATAGGTTTCATATTTCATGATTGGCAACTACAAGTGCCAAATATGTTCCATTTTTCTGCTACAAAGGTTCCATATTTGCAAGAAAAGAGAAGGTGTGTATATGCCTATATACTCATTAAAAGTTTTGATGGATGACCCAACAGTCTAATCTGGGGCATGCCATGTTTTCAATTTATGTTGTAGAATAGAGAAAGAAATCTGTCCAAACTGTTTAATCTTGGCAGATCAGTAGTTAGGTAGAGAAACTAAGGTTCCCAACTACTTAATCTGGGGCCTTGGAAGAAATAAGGGTAGTATTAGATAGGAAATGAAGCAAAAAAGCCAATGTAAAAGAAAAGGCACACAAAGGGTTTGCAAGTCCAAGTGCACCCTCCAAGAAGAAATAAAAAATGCTAGGCAAAGTAGTTGGGTAGGTAGATGGGGTTGCAGAAGTGGTAACTCTTCCAAGATCCAATTTGCTAACCAGGTATAGGCAAAGCAACACAGTGGAGCATGTCTGACTTCCCCCTTTCCCTTTCTATACTACTCATTACTAACATCCCTTCACAAGTTGTGTACATAAGAGAAACTTAGGGCTTTGTGATGGTTCTTATGTCCTTTAGAAGCCACATTTCTTGTGTAAAGTTCTTTTCATTTTGATCTACTCATTACACTAAGTTGTTTTCAATAAAACTTGGTTCTACTGATTCTCATCCATATTTTCCCCCACATTAACAACTAACTCTATTATCTAGCTCCCTATGCTCCATTTCCCCTATCATTATAACACCATGGTGTATAAACCCCACACAGTGTATAAATATCCCCTCCTTGGCACTATAGCCATAATTTTCACTCCCAGGGAATTGAATTAACATCTGGTTAAGGTCAAGAACCCATGTGTAGCCCCTTCTCTCCATCTGAACACATCTACCAACCCAAGTCTCCATTTTGCCTGAAAACCCTTAAAGAAACCCTTTTGAGCCCCTTATACCATTAAAGGGAAAAAATATGATGAAAATATACTTTCCCCGCCTTATCCTAAGGTTGATAACCAATGTGCGCCTTTTCATATGAGTTCATCAAAACCCCCTTTTCCTAAAGTTTTTCCCCCATATGCTTTGTATAAAGATTCGCATGAAAAACCTTTGTTTTTACCGTTTCCTAATGTTGGCGGGCAAATATGAGTTTATTAAAGAAAATCATCAGAAACTATGGAAAACCATTCATTAACTGGAGGGTCCCGCCGGGCGCGCTTGCCGAGAAATATTATTTTATAACTCGCCTGCTCACTGTTATCCTCCGTGCAGTTGATCGACCCGATGACCGTCTGATCGCGGCCTTACCAGATCTATGGCCCATGGCAATTTCGGAGGGGCCCGACGTCCGACCTTTAAAAAATGTTGACTTTATCCGCCGTGCAGATCCCTCATCCGACAGCCGTCCGATCACGCGCCCGCAGATCAATGGCTCTCATGGATTTCGGAAGGCCTCCGACGTCCGACAGATACCTTCCGATATCTGTCAGATGCTTGCGTCACGCGGGGACACGCATCACTGCCAAATTCCGTCGGAGCCCTCTCTGACAGATTCCTTGCCACGCTGGAGGGGGCCTGATATGGCGACACTTGTCCTCCCACGTCCCCGCCCTGCTGTTGCCCACGTCGATGCCATAACTGCGCACCCTGTCCTCCATTCGCCCACTTGGCCGCCACCTCATCGCCCCCGTGGACTGGTCTCAGGCCGCCACGTCACCTGATGACGTCCTGCTGACGTCATCCGACCCGGACCCACATGCTGACGTCACCCAAAAAGCGCGCCAATAAAGCAAAAAGGTCATATTTTCACATATTTTCGCGTTTTTTCATTATTTTTGTAAAAAGAAATTCTACGCTGTCTGCATGCAAACTACGACCAGCAGTCTACCAGCCTACTCCAGACCATCCGCAGAAGCTCAAAGTGCCAACCCAACTGTTATTTCGTCCCGAGCTACTGGTTAAACAGGTATTTGGCCGTCCACTTCCTTGCAAACTGGTTTTTTCACAGATAATTGTAAAATACACCTGAGCACGGCAGAACACTGAAATTTCACCAGAAAACCAAGTATATCATGTCTCCCTGGGACAATTTGAGGTCGAATTACATTGGCAGAGCCATTTTACACTTCAATTTTAGTAAAAACCCTTCTCTGTTCGCGCAAATGTGAACTCATAACCTGCTCCTAAATTGTCAAAGGAGGTCTGCTAAACTGTATAAGAGGTCTTCTCAGAGAGTCCAGTACTATCCTATTCTGCTGTAGAGCAATCCTATTACTCTGCGTTCCTCTCAAATTCCATTTTCTTAGCTAAATACACTCAGCATTTCAAGAAACATTTAAACAGACATGGATACCCCCTCAGCATCAGTAGCCCTCAATGTTACTCCCCTGAATGCTCCTCAGAGAGAGCTGGACTAGCAAGATTTGGCAGACCTAGATTACCAAATCTCAGAGGACGTCCGATCCAGATGTATGTTTCACATTCATTTTCTAAATGAGCTCAGGGCTAAGCACAGAGATGGAACAGATATTTTAGGCATTTGGGAGTCCTCCCTCCCAATTTTCAAGATGCCCCAGGTCAACCAGTTCCCTGACCTCATCCACTTGTGTGCTGTTTGCTATGACCCTATGCAGAGGGCTGTGTTCAACCCTGAAGGTGCAGTAGTATTTTACACCACCCCTGAAGCCATCAGGGAGATGCTCCAATTCAAAACTCAAAAGAAATTGGTTCCTTTATCCCTGCTGGACCTAATCAAACAAGGGAACAAGATACTCACAGAGGCAGAGATCCTAAAGCTGAATCAATTGTTTATCAAAAAATCTGACACAGTGCTGCACCCTCCCATCTTTGATGGCTATTTAAATCAACTGGGCCTAGACTTGGCATACATGATAAGCTCAGTGCTGGGGTATAAGTCACTAGAGTTCATTGAGGAAACTGTACTAGTGATGATGACAATGTTTACCGCTGGTAAGGCCCCCATTTGTTATGACTATGCTACATATATCTCTGACAAGATACATGAGCAATTTCTACACTTGTCCAGAGAGAGGGTGTTCAGATACACCTCATATATTTATCA
>APFE030049292.1:34341-36628 GCA_000404065.3 Pinus taeda | reverse complement strand
CGCGGCAATGAGAGCTAACTTTGCCAAAATTGACCTTTTTTGGTCAAAAAAACATTGTTTTGACTATGGTTGATCATTTTTACTTGTAGATGATGGATAAATTTAATATTTTCATGGCACTTTGATAGATTTTACCTCTATTTACTCTTCTAGAAGCTTCTTGATGTAAAAAGTGAAAAATTAATGCATGAATTAGTTAGCTAAGTAATAGAGGCAAGTTGTTGAAATGCCTATTATCTAGTGCTTAGTTTGGAATTAGTTCAAACTGCTCCTAGAAGGATGAGCTCGACCCCTAGAGGCAAGGGAAGAGGTTAGCTTGCCTATATTATGTGTTTTCTTAGTCATTTTGAGATGTTGGAAGGTTGGACTCTTGTGGGAGAAAGTTTCATTGTATATTGTACATCTATCTTTGCAATTTCAAGAGGAAGAAGGCCAGGGTTTTGCAGACATCCTTGTGGATTCTTGTGGATTGTATTGTTGATGGTGTGTTCTCTACATGTTCTTGTAAGTTTGTTTATGTATTCTACATCTCTCTTTTGCTTCTATTTGGACAGATGAAGTGGTAAAGTTTGAATACATGCTTTGACATGCTCAGCTTTTTAGTTTGTTCAAAATTTATGTTTTCTGCTATCTAGAGAGGATTCAAATGGTTGTTTGCCCTCTTTAGCTCCTTCTCTATCATCCCTGATCATCCATCTCAGATTAAGGCATCAGCGCTCACTCCTACCTTGCCCCAAAGATCCCCCTGCAAAAACTGTGCTCAATCCCCGCACCCTGAATTGCACTCCCTCCAATTGCCACCAGAAACCCAAAAAATCTTTAAATCAACCCACCTTATCAGTTTACTAGCCTAAAATATTTGATCCTAATTGGTCAGCTATCATATTGAAAGATCTACCGAATCTGACCCGAGAGAGCCTTCTCATACCTCGTAGGGCTAGCTACGAGGTGAAATGGTTTGATGTAGCCTTGAGAGTTTGTCTATCTCAGCCTAGGTGAATTCCAAGCGCTAACAGAAGGCACGGGGCTTGGGGGGCTTGTGCTTTGCTTGAGCCCTCCCCTTGTGAGCTGGTAGCCACGTTTGATCTCTTCTATTTCTTTCACCTTGTTTTCTTCCCTTATTCCTTTTGGTCCCTAGCTTTACGGAGAAAGGGGGGAATTGTTGTGGACTGGTGTTCGAGAAGGACTAAAAGCAGTGCGAGCTCCAGGGGTGGCCACCCTAGTCCTTCTCGATCGCTGTTCCATGCATTTCCTCCCATTTTGCGAGGGCGTTGGGCTCGGGGAGATTGTTCTCTGTTCGAGCCTCCTCCTTTGAGGGGGGTAGGCACCTTTGTTTCTCTTTCCCTCATGCGATTTTCCTCCCTTTGGCCTTTGGCTTTGCATTCGTTGTGGGGGGTGCCCCTATTTAGTGTTGTGGCCGATATTTCGGTAATACGTGGAAACGACTCTCGGCAACGGATATCTCGGCTCTTGTTACGATGAAGAACGTAGCGAAATGCGATACTTAGTGTGAATTGCAGAATCCCATGAATCATCGAGTTTTTCAACGTAATTTGCGCCCGAGGCCTCGGTCGAGGGCACGTCTGTCTGGGCATCGCATCCCATTCAAACATGCTCCCTGCACTATGCGAGGGAGCAGCGGAGCTGGCCGTCTGTTCCCAATGCGGTGTGGTTGACTGAAATACCTCAAACGATGTTTCGTGGCGTGCATCGACGAGCGGTGATCTTGTCCCCTTGGATGGGCAGTCGGCATTAGCTGATGCGGGCTTTGTGTGGCATCGCTCGAACTTGATTTGCTCTCTCTTTACCTCCCATCAGGTAGGGTGGATTTAGCTCCATATTTGCGACCTCAGCTCAGGCGAGAACACCCACTAAGTTTAAGCATATAATTAAGCGGAGGAAAAGAAACTTACAAGGATTCCCTTAGTAGCGGCGAGCAAACCGGGAAGAGCCCAACATGAAAATCGGGTGGCAGCGTCACCTGAATTGTAGTCTATAGAAGCATCCTCAGCGGTGGACCTGAGCCAAGTCCCTTGGAAGGGGGCGCTTGAGAGGGTGACAGCCCCGTCGGCCCGACACCCTGCCGCATCAGGAGGCATTGTCGGCGAGTCGGGTTGTTTGGGAATGCAGCCCTAATTGGGTGGTAAATTCTGTCCAAGGCTAAATACGGGCGAGAGACCGATAGTGAACAAGTACCCGCGAGGGAAAGATGAAAAGGACTTTGAAAAGAGAGTTAAAGAGTGCTTGAAATTGCCGGGGGGGGAGGGGATGGAGGCTGTCGATGCGT
>APFE030049292.1:24341-29341 GCA_000404065.3 Pinus taeda | reverse complement strand
TTCGGGCAGACTCGTTGTTCAGGGAGTTTCCCCTCCCTTTATACCGTGCAATTGTGTTCTTCATGTATAATCGCTGATGATGATGAATGTGTATGGGTGTTCATTGGTATAAAGGAAACATAATAATACTTGGTTGCGAAAAACAAACTTAGTAGACTAATGGTTAGGCGTAGTCCATGAACATAAGTATTGGTGAAAAGAAAGTGTTCGGTGGCGCCGCACCTCACCAAGTACGGTTGAGAGACTACCGTAGGCCTAGGGGCGTGACACGTCAGGTTTCGATGTCACTCACACCGCAGCTAAAACAGCCGCCCAAGTCTGGGGAGCTTCAGGTTTCCATGTCACCATGCGACAGGGAACGACCGCCCAAGTTTGGGGAGCTTCAGGTTTCCATGCCATCGCGCGACAGGGAACGGCCACCCAAGTCTACCGAACACGGGGCTTTCCATTCCGTGGCATGACGAAAACCATGACCTCGGGGTCTTCCATGTCCCGCCACGACAGGAACCGCGACCTCGGTGCAGGGAACTCGAGTTTCCATGCCGCGGAACGACAGAGGACCGCCCGAGTCCGCGGAACCCGGGGGCTTTCTGTTTCGTGGCATGAGGGAAACTGCCTAATTCCGGGAATGTCTGGGGTCTCCATCTCCTACCCAGAACTTGGGTTTCCATGTCGCAACGCGACCGAAATCACCAAAGTTTATGGAACTCATGGTTTCCATGCTGCGGAATGATGAAGAACCTCCCAAGTCTTGCGAACTCGGGGTTTCCATTTCGCGGCGGGGTGGAAACCGCTTGCCTGGTCTGTCTCTGGAACTTGGGGTTTCCATGCCTCGTTGCGACGGGAGCCGTCCAAGTGCGGGGAAAGAGTGGTTTCCCCGCCTCGCTGTGACAACAACTGCCCAAGTGCGCACGAAATATAGGGTTTGCATGTCCCATCGCGCCGGAAACCTCTACCACGTGAGCGGGGGGGTGTCAGGTATTCGAGTCGGGAGCGCCCGAGAGAGTCGAGAGACCAAACCCGTATTACGGGCGCTCGAGTTTGGCTATATGCGACTCGGGTGAGCATTCGGTTATATGTGAAGTCTTGGCACGGCGTTCGCTTATGCGCGATGGTGATGGGCGCACTCATAGCGGGCGCGTCGTGTTGGGCATGGCGGACGCCCCTTGATACCTGCACGATGGGCGAGTCACCGATGGAAGGCGCATGGGCGACCCTTGTTGGGTGCCCGGATGAAAGGGGTGACCATGTGCGGACGAGTTAGGACGCGGGCGGGTGTGCGACGTGCGGCGACGAGTGTAATCGGCGAGGTGTTGGAGCCGACCCATGGGTGCGACGGTGCACACAAAGGGACGCGGCGGTTCATTGGAATGGGGTGTGTCGAGGTTATGTGGCAGGTCAGCTGGGCATGCATGTTGATGGAGCCGACCCTTTTTATCCCCGAGAGACACGGCCCTTGGGCGAAAGGATGCGTATAAGTAAGGAGGATGGTGTTCGACGAAGGGACATCGAACTCACACTTCCACATCGCAGAACAAGTGCGAAGGAAGGAGTTGGGCGAAAACGGAAGGAAGAGAAGGATGCGGGTAAGAGGGATGCACCGGCGGGCAGATTACAGAGGGCGGGTCGGACTTGGTAGCGCGGATAGGAAGAGCAGGGTTGGTTACCGTCCAGGCAGGCAGGCTGCACTGCATGTGGGCCACGCGCCCTCACTATGGACCACACCAACGGGCAGAGTTTGGGCGCCGTGGAACGGAAAGTCGGGCGGACAGGTTTGTAGTTTAGGTGTGGAGTTGTGTCGTGCAGGCCGCGGGTAGTGCAGCACGACCACACGACACGAGGTTGAGTATCTGGGATATATTATTGATGAATGGTGGGTGCATGTGGATATAGCCAAGATCTAATTCGTTCGGGATTGGCCAACCCAAAACACTCTAAGGGAGCTCCGCAACTCTCTGGGTCTTGCCGACATCTACCATAGGTTCGTGTTATGGACACGAGACTTCTGATTTTCCACTTCTCTACAAAAGCCACTGAGAATTCAGCAACATATACAAGGCACACTTGGAGGGTCAGCAAGTTCCATATTTTCACCTCAAGGATGCACTATTATGCCACCTGGGACACCTTTGTGTTCCTTCAAGCGAGCGTTACAAGATGATTTGGGAAGCACACTACAGTTGCGTCATTGGCCATTTTGAGGTTGAGAAAGTAGTGGAAGTACTACAAAAGTATTTATGGTAAGTTATATTCGCTGCATTGTTAAGAACACTTATTGGAAAATTGATTGAGTGTTGAAAGAATAATTGAAGATAAATTTATGGTAAGTTATTTTCGCTGCATTGTTAAGAACACTTATTGGAAAATTGACTTGAGTGTTGAAGTAGGCACAGACCGTGTACTCAAGTATTGGCAAAAGGAAAAAGTACGGCAGTGTCGCACCCGCTTGTGCATGGTTGAAATACTACCACTAGGATAGGAGCGTGACATGGGGTCTCCCAGTCCCTCCTCCACAAAAGTTGCCAAATTGCGGGGAACCCGGGGATTCCATGTCCCGCCTTGTCGAAAACATCCCAAGTGCAGGAAATTTGGGGTTTCCATGTCTCGTCACGATGGAAATCGCCCCAGGTGCAGTAAACTTTGGTGTACATCGAGTTTGCAACCTCACGTCAAGAGAAAGGCTCGGTCGGTCAAGAGAATGAAGGTTTCTTCATTGGTAAAGGATCTCGCTAAGGATCAAAGGCTGGAGTCTCTTCTAGAGCTAGTCCACCATGGACTATCAAAAGTTGAAAGAAGGACACAGTGCTGGGGAACGAAGTGCCGAAGAAAGGAAGTGCAGAGAGGAGGAAGGACTCGACTTGTGCTGGGAGGATATCATTGTCAAGGGTCTAGGGCTTCGCAATGACCAATAAGAATCTTCAATAAGAGAAATTTACGAAAGGGTTTTCCTCTCTGAGAGAGAGAGGTTTTTCCTTGGCAGAGAGCCAACATCTTGTGTTCTTGTTCTTATGTTTTTGGCACCAGTTTGATGAAAGTAAACACACATGCATTAATAAGAAGAGAAGAAGATTAAGATAACGCAATAGATTGTAAAAGAGCTTCACAAATTGTTATCAAGTCTAGAAGAATCCCGCTATACCCCATTGCCCCAGATTCTTCAACGTGGTATCGGAGCTAAGGTGACACATCAAGGAAAGGGAATCTCAAGAACAACCGCAAGGTTGAAGCATCAAGCCAAGAAGTCTCAATCACATCGAGGACAAGAAGGTCTACCATCTATCATTCATCATGGAAGACTACAAAGCAAGAATAAATGCCTTGTATAAAGGCACCTACAAGAAGAACAAATCAAAGAGGGACCTACATCAAGCTACACCATCTTGAAAAATGAAAGGCAGTACGAGTCAAGTCATCAAGCAAGTACATTTGAAGAAAGCAACTTGAACAACATCAAGATCTAAGGAAGGAAAGCCCTCAAGTCGTCAAGAAGAAAGCAAGTTCACTACATCTCAAACTCTATCAAGTAAGTATATGTCCCCTTTTGAGTACACCTCAGTGTCTTTTCGCAAGGAACGTAACAAATTGGTTGGGACCACTACATGTCCAAAGTCCAATGGTTTGGATCCAAGAATATGGACACTACAAAAGGGATTGTCCTAAACTTAAGAAGGACAACAACAACAAGAGAAAAAGGGAAGAAGCTCGTGTAACTCAAGAAGTGAAAGAAGACGACAAGAAGCAAAAGAAGGAAGATCCTCTTATGACTAAGTCAACCTCTTTGCTTAAAGTCTTCTTTCAAAGGGGGTAGAGGTCTCATTGGGGGTCCCATTTATGGGATTCAAGAGAGGATGATACACAGGCGAGAGCAAATGAAGCAAGAAAGGCTGCACCAATCGAGGAGAACTATCAAATAAAGCCGAGATGATAAAAGCATAATCAAGATGAGGTATGTATGCATCAAATTTTAGGCCATGTCATCATATATATTGATTGGGTCATGGGAAAAGTTCTAGAATCACGATCAATAATAAAAGGATCTCTTTCGCCAACGACATGCTCGGAGGCATGTACTACAGCGAAGTAAAGGCCAACATGAAGAAGTGCTCTCATAAGGAGTATAAGGTGGCTGACTAATCATCCAAGAAGAAGCAAATGAAGAAAGAGATCAAGCATGTGAAGAACATCGCGGTCACAAAGAATAACGATTTGACAAGATTCCTCAACATCTCTCGAAAGAAGGCATGGCAACTCTGACAAAGGAAGAAAAAAGATAAAGGGCCCTTGACGCCTATGAAGGCCTTGGAGATAGTAAGGTGCAGATAACCAATTCAACTCTACAAATATGTCATGGTGAAGAGGCCATCCAACAAAAGCACCATTTGGCGTTGAAGCAATACCACGATGAAGTCATGAAGGGGCAGTAAATCAAAGTATGGGAACAAGTGAGTACAACTAAGCATCCATGTGATAAGTATTATGAAGGATATACAAGATGAGAAAGGAGTAGCTAGATGACAAAAAGGACCTGATATATATGAAGAAGGCCACTTTCCACGAAGGGAGCAATGACATGACAAACCGAGAGGGAAAGTGATCGATGGCCGGTACCCTGCCAAGAAGAAGTTCAAACAAAGACTTCATGACATCGAAGGAATGAAGGAGATCAAGCAACTGAAGGACCCGCGAAGGAGACATTGTTGATGAATGGACAAGTCCCTAGCTAAGAGGGAGTTCTAACAAGTTCCCAACTACAAAGGAGCTTGGGCAAGTTCCTTGTCAGAGGAAACTTCAGCATGTCTTCCTCGATCAAGGGGAAGAGATAGACACAACATTCTTGTCTTCAATTGGCAAGAAAGAACAGGAGGATTGGGTAATCGTTTGGCATCTGATGCTCTCTGAGGATGTGTAAGGCATCCAAGACAAGAGTAGGCAAGAGGAGCGGTATTCTTTGAGGCCTGGGAACCCAAGACAAGAATTGTCCTAGAAGGTCATACTCAGGG
>APFE030049290.1:21966-49568 GCA_000404065.3 Pinus taeda | reverse complement strand
TCCCTTTTTACCTGTTCATCTCCCTCATAGCTCAGAACAATCTTGTCCCATATTTCCTTAGCTGATTTATACTGCATGACTTTGACAAATTCAGATTGTGACAGACATCCCAATAGAGTATTGACCGCCTTTGCATTCGTTTCATATTTCTTCTTTTTAGCTGGATCTGTGGGAGTTGATGCTGGAAAAGTATACCCTGTATCTATGATATCCCATACTTCAGTACCCAGAGATTGAAGATAGGCAGTAACTCTTACCTTCCAATATACGAAGTTTGTCCTGTCAAAAACTGGTGGCCTGATTGATGCTTCCCTCTCGTAGTTGCTCATGATAAAAGATCTTCCCTCAAGCGATCAAGCTTCTTTAGAAGGACCTGCTCTGATACCAATTGTTGGAAATAATACTGAGAGCGGGGGTGAATCAGTATTATCAAGGTAATTATTCCTTTTTCAAAACAACTGATATACGCTACTTCAGTTTAATTAACCTACGTATATACGCGATTATGCAGAAGGAAACCCGCGTATACAAATTAAGCTTTTACTTTACTTAATCTTTATGATGATGATTGTTAATCTGTGATGCAGAATCAAATAACAGTAACCAGAGACAGTAAAACAGAGAAGAGAAACAGTCACACACAAGAACACAAGATATAAGGTGGAAACCCAATGTGGGTGAAAACCACCTGCTGCAATTCGTCTCTATCTTCTTTTCAATTAGAAACTTCTTTTACAATATACTGGTGTAGTCTTTTTACCAGTATGCAGGCTAAAACCTGTAGAGAGCTACAACCCTCTCTCATTTTCCAGGCTCTCCTGGAAGGGAGCTACAACCCCCTTTGCTCTTGCACTAGCCAAGATACTAGTACGTAGGTGTTGGCCTACAGAAGGCTACAACCTTCTCTTTCTTCCAAGGACCACGTTTCATCAATTTTCAGACTGGATCCATGAACATCAAACAATCATCAATTCTTCATCAACAAAACTCCTTTTCACTAACTAGATCTGAAATCAAGTAGATACTTCTCTGCCAGCTGTACCCAAAACACAGTACCAGAAACCACACAACAGAACCCAGAACACAACAGCAATGAGCAGAAACAACTAGATCACAACTTAAAGCATATACGCAATTTCAACAGTCTGCAACTTGCGTGCCTACGCTTCTGCGTATGAAACAACCTGCGTATACGCTCCTTTAATTCACCGAAACTGTGTGTATACGGGTCTTTTCCTTACTGAACCTGCGTACAGATCTTACGAAGGATAATTCACTCTTTCGACTATTCAATCATTAATTAACCCAAATTACCAGATAGATCAAGCAAGCGTCACATCTAGCAGATCAAAATCATACAAAGATACTATCATTCAAGCTTAAAGATTATGACCCATGAATAGAACTTATCCTTCCTTTTGCGCTAAGGTTCCTCCTTCCTTCAGATCCAGATCTGCATCACCACCCAATATACTAGCTCTAGCACTTTATCAGATCTTCAATTATAATTCAGATTGGTGATTTGTCACAAGATCTCCTTCCTCTTTTATAGCCTTAATCCTTCCCCAATACCATGGTCCAAAACCATAACATTCCAATACCATGAACCCAAAACTAGGGATCAACACATCTGATGAGATGCCATGGTCCAAAAAAAAGACTCAAGTTCCAAGATCTAACCCGCGTGTGTACGCGCCTTCGTCTATATGAACCTGCGTATATGTCTTTTTCTACTTTCTAAGTGCCTGAACTGAGGTCTGTTACCAAAGAGAGTTGCCATCAAGGACAACACTTGTGCCATAGCTCCAGAACTGTGTCATAATGCCAACAACACCTAATCATGAAATGCAAAAGAGCTTTGATCTCTGACGGAGGGATAACTAGACCGACTCTAACAACTGGTTTTCACGCGCCCACCAATATTTCATCCACGATTTTCTCCTCACTACCTCATAGAATCTCCCTCTCTAACTTTCCCAACATGCCCAACATTACAAATGATATTTTCATCCATATTTATCTCAACATACAAATTTGACATTAATACATGACAGAGAAAATAATTAATATGCAGCGTGGGTGATTTTACATAGTAATTGGTTTTCTGAACTTGCAGGAGTTGTGGAGTGTGGGCAACAATTTAGTGAATTCTTGCCCATACTTATTTACTAAACTTCATTAAATGCCTTAACTCCTCTGTTGTGTTGCGGAATGTTCAGGGTTGTACTTCTACTCTGACTTCAGTCCTTTTACCTACAAACAAAATTGCAACCACGCAGTAGGTGACCGGGCAAGCATGGTGTTTGTCAATTTGTTTAAGGCAATGGTTGGGATTAATATTTCCAAAACTCCCCCTTAGTCACAGTTGCCACCATTGAAAATTCCCAAACAATCTCTGAAATGAACAAAACTTTCACGTGCTATTGGCTTTGTGAAAATATCAGCATATTGTTCCTATGACCTGCAGTGTTGCAACACAATTTCATCATTGTTAATCAACTCTTTGATAAAATGATATTTAGCATCAATATGCTTAGTCCTCTTGTGAAACACATAATTCTTTGGCAATGCAATTGTTGATGTGTTGTCGCAGAAAATAGTTGTCGTTCCCTTTTGGTCATGGCGAAGATCCCTCAACACCCTTCTCATCCAAACTGTCTAACACACTGTTGTTGTTTAGGTGACATATTCAGCTTCTACTATTGACAATGAAACTATTGGATGCTTCTTGGAGGCCCATGAAATGGCTCCAGAACCCAAATGAAAAACATATCCTGAAGTGTTCTTTTTGTCATCTTCACTTCCTACCCAATCACTGTCAGTGTAACCAACCGACCTGAAATCATCTGTTATGATGTACAAAACACCATACTATTTTGTCCCATTGACATACCTTAGTATCATTTTTGCTATTTTCCAATGTGTTTGGGTGTCTCCATGAACCTCGACACCAAACTCATTGCATACATTATATTCGCATAGTAGCGGTTAAATACATCAAGATACCTATCATACTTTTGTATAATGTCGGATTGACATTACTGCTGCAATATTCTTTTCTCAAATTCAACCCCATGAGAGTTGGATCTGGTGCGGGCTTGCTATTCTCCATATTAAACCTCTCCAAAATGTCTGCTACATATTTTGCTTGAGAAATGAAAATGCCATTTTCTTTTTGCTTCACATCGCTCTCTTTGATGTAGAGAGTAGGCTCATCATCACATTTGTCGAAACCATTGTCCAACAAATAGGCATCTATCCTGTTGTACCATGCACGCGGTGCTTTCTTCCGCCCATAAAGAGCTTTCCTCAACCGATGCACTTTATCTTCTTGGCCTTCTACCTCATAACCAGGCGGTTGCGCAACATACACTTCCTCTTTCAGCACTCCATTCAAGAACGTTGATTTTATGTCCATTTAATACACTTTCCATTTATGTTGCACGGTAATCGCCACAACTATACGCACTGTCTCCATCCTCGTGACTGGCGCAAACATCTCTTAATAATCTCTTCCATGCTGCTGGTTGTATCCTTTGAGAACTAGCCTTGCTTTGTGCCTTTAAATCTTTCCCTCCATGTTTCTTTTGGTCTTATAGATCCACTTCACTCCAATGACTTCTTTTCCTTGCGGAAGGTTCACTAACTCCCATGTGTCATTATTTTCTATTGCTCTTATTTCTTCTTCCATTTCTGCAACCCATTTTTCTTCTTTGACTGCATATTCAAAGTGTACTGGGTCATCTACATGACAAAACAAAGAAAATAATGAATTCATACCAGCGCTGCTATCAACCTCATCTTGCTTATAAATTTCATTTAAATTTCTAAATTTTGGTCTTCTTGTGCTTGCTGAAGATGGGCTTGACATGCAACTTGGTGTTGCACTTTGCGGCGTGCTTGGAGAAGCACTTGCTTTACTGCGCGACGTTGTCCTATTATTTGTTGATGGTGTTCCTTGCTGCCTACTTTGTTGCGCTTGAATAAGAGTAGAGGGAGTCACTGTTGAGGAATTACTTGTTGCTGTCAATTCCTCTTTGTCCTCATGTGGTATCCATGCTTTCACATTGATTGTCTTCTCTACACTTTCATCCCATGCTTCCTCTTCTATGAACTACACATATCTGTTGATTATGGCCTTCTTGGTTAATGGATTGTAGAGTTTGTATGCCTTGGATTCATCAGTGTATCCAACAAATATAAATTCCCCCCCCTTATTGTCCAACTTCTTCCTCAACTCGTCCGGGACATGTGCATATGCCACACATCCAAAGACTCTCATGTGAGTGACACTATGCTTTCTTCCACTCCATGCCTCTTCAGGAACTACGTTCTAGATGATTTTGGTTGGACATCTATTCAAGATATATGTTGCACATGCAACAACTTTAGCGCAATAATCATTTGGCAAATTTTTTTCCTTCAACATACTCCCTGCCATTTCCATAATGGTCCTATTGTTCCTTTCCACCACACCATTTTTCTGAGGTGTGTATCTTGTTGTAAATTGCTTGTGAATTCCATGCTCCCTGCAAAATCGAAGGAAATCATTTGAGATTTATTCACCACCTTTGTCAGTCCTGAGGACTTTGGTGTAGTGTCCACTTTGCTTCTCAACATGAGCCTTGTATTGGTGAAAGCACTCAAACACTTAACTTTTCTATTTTAGGAGATATACCCATGTCTTCCTTGTGTAGTCATCTATGAAGGTCAATAAATAGTGGCTACCACCAATTGATGGTGTTTGCATTGGTCCACATAAATCTGAATGGACAATCTCCAAAGGTGCCTTTGCCCTTACTGAATTTCCTACTGGAAATGTCTCTCTATGTTGCTTGCCCAAGATGCACCCTTCACATAGGCTGTTCAGTTTTTTATGAGTGGAAAACCCTTCACCATGCCTTTCCTATGCAGCAAATTCAAACCTCCAAAGTTGAGATGTCCAAATCTCAAATGCCATAACCAATTTTCATCTTTGACCTCTGCTTGATAGTTCACTTGTGTGACAGCTGCATCTTTTCTTCCATCCTCTTGTGAGTTCATTGATAGTTGTGCTTGTGCACCTTCTTCCTTCAAATCTAATCTTATCTTTAGGGGAAACATTCTATTGTTTGTCATATGAACCTTTGCAATCAACTATCTGCTTGGAGGCCTATCCAAAATTGTGCACACGTCATTTTTGAAGAAGACATTGTAGCTCTTTTGTATGAGTTGTCCAATGCTTATGAGATTATGCTTCAGACCAGGGACAAGGTAAACATCTGAGATGTACTTCTTCTCCCCCTTCTTTGTTAGGATATTAACTCTTCTTTTTCCCATGAAAGAGACTTTGCTATCAGTCCCTAATGTCACTTCAGATTTCACACTTTCATCTAGATTGGAAAACATTTCTATATTCCTTGACATGTGGTTGTTACACCCTGAATATAGATACCATATATCACTTTGTTTTTCTTGTGCTACATTACAAGCTAAAAACATACTTTCATGGTTCTGATTTTCTTTTGTGAAATTTGCACTTGTTTTTTTACTGATGTCATATTGCTTCTTTCTACATTCATTTGCATAATGACCATACTTCTTACAGTAATGACATTGGACTTGAGATTTATCATACCTCTAGCCTTGTGCTTGATTTTTTCTTAGGCCTTGACTTGGATTTTGATTGCAGCCTCTTCCACTTGAGCTTGAAGGGCTACTTCTTCCACCTCTGTGTGGGCTTCTTCCTCTTCCTCTAGCATATGATCTTCCTCTGCCTCGACGTTGACCAAAGGAAACTTGTGTCTTGAAGGCTTGCTCCAATGAGGACCTTGTTTCTCTATTCAGTCTATGTTCATGAGAAATCAGTGATTCATGAAGCTCATCCACTGAGAACTGTGAGAGATTATTTGTCTCTTCTATAGCCACAACAATGGCATTAAACCTTGCTAGCAAACTTCTCAAAACTTTCTCAACTATTCTCCTTTCTTAAGTGTCTCACCATGAGACCTAGTTTGAGTAACCAACCCAATTACATGTGTAAAAAATGAGTCTACATTCTCAGACTCTTTCATATAAAGTGTTTCAAGATCTCTTCTTAACATTTGCAGTTTTGTTGTCTTGACTTTTGCCATGCCTTGGTAAGTTAGCTGGAGGGTGTCCCATGCTTTCTTGGACTTCGTTGTTGCTACAACCCTTGGGAAAATAATTTCATGGACTGCTTGGAAAATATAGAACGAGGCTTTTGAATCATTCTTCTTGTTGTCCCTTAACAAATCTCTTTCTCCTTGAGATAAGGCATTATATGTTGTTGCAACTGCTGGTTCTTGAAAACCATTCTCCACCAAATCCCAAATGTCTTGAGAAGAAAACAAGGCCTTCATTGTAATAGCCCAATAATCATAATTTTTTCCATTAAACTGAGGTATCTGAAGATTAGTCAAACTTGTGCTTGATGTTGCCATTTCTGAGTGAAAAAAAAAAAAATTACCTGTTGGTAAATTCGTTCCAAAGGAAAAAAAAAACAATCTACCCTCAAAACAATTGTTTTTTTTTTGTTTCAGTAATAATATTTAACATGCTCCGAGTGTTAAAAAAACACACCAAACTTAATGCGATTTACACATCACTGGGGTTGCTGAGTAAACCTCTGTAAAACTCCCTAAAACTGGTTTTCGCGCGCCCACCAATATTTCCTCCACGATTTTCTCCTCACAGACTCTCTCTCTCTACTCGCCCAACATGCCCAACATTACAAATGAAATTTTCATCCATATTTATCTTAACATACAAATTTGACATTAACACATGACAGAGAAAATAATTAATGCACAGCATGGGAGATTTTGGTTGCATGGGTGGTTTTACATAGTAATTGGTTTTTTGAACTTGCAGGTGTTGTGGAGTGTGGGCAACAGTTGCGGAGTGAATGCTTGTCCATAATTATTTACTAAAATTCATTAAATGCCTTAACTCCTTTACTGTGTTGCAGTATGGTTAGGGCTGTATTTATGCTCTCACTTCAGTCCTTTCGCCTACAAACAATTGCGGAATGGTCAGGGTTGTACTTCTGCTCTAACTTTAGTCCTTTCTCCTGAAAACAAAATCGCAATCATGCAGTAGTTGACTAGGAAAGCATGGTATTTATCAATTTGTTTAAAGCGGTGGTTGGGATTAATATTTCCAACATAAAACACAAGAAGAATAGTGGCCCCGACCTTATCATGTCGATGAGCTCATCCAAACACCACTGAGAGTTCACATAAGTGGGGATCGTGCAGTGGTCTGGGCAAGCATGGTATTTGACAGTTTGTTTAAAGTTGTTTATTTGCCCATCCGGACACCACTGAGAGTTAGCATAAGTGGGGAAAAAATGGCTATGTGAATAGCGGCACTTTGAATTGTGGTTTCTATTTGAGAGGGAAAGGTGCACCCCTCTTCCATTTCTGGTTTGTCCAAAAACACTAGCAATCCAACTGATGTAAGACGTTTGTAGAGATGATTGGCGAATGTCTTTTTAACATCGGAACCTCTGTGATTGATGAATACGTCATAAGAGATCAATGGAGAAAAGGAAGAAAGAGCACTATAATTGTTTTAAGGAGCTGTTTGTGCCATTTGAAAGATAATTGGGATAAATGTATAGACAAACTAATGAATGGATAAAATGGCAGACATAAAATAGTAAGTAGATGACTGAAGCAGGTAGATAGATCATGGAGCTTACCAAGCTTCAAATTGGCGAGAAGTATCAGCGAGCTTAATTAGATGATTGAAGCAGAAGAAGGTGCATTAAAATGCCGAGACGCTTTGTAAATTTTGTGGAAATTATGCTTCGTCTCAGACAGGCCTGGAATTTGACGTCCCATAGTACGTATTTCATATTTTAAGATGTATTTGATAGTTGCTGTAAATTTTTACCCATCAAATTTGACGTGCTTCATAAATAAAAAACCTTCATTTTGACATTTAATTTAGGATTTGTCCTGCCAAAATTTATAGTACCCGTCTTTAAGTTAAAAACACCAAAGTCAGACTAAGCCCAGGGTCATAACGCAAATGCATACAATACCTCTGGCTCACATGGCAATGGAGCCTAGCACACTTTCATAGCTTTGAATCATATAAAAAATTATATGACTATAGTTCTTTCGTAGATTTGAACTTTATGAAGGGAGATCTCCCCCTAGGCAACTAAAAACAACTACATTGTAATCTAGGTGTTACATTCAAGGAACCGACCAACCAGTCTATGTCAAGAATGTGAATTTAGCCATCAAACTATAAGCTAGTACATGATTGAAAAATACTAAAAATATACATGCATTTTTTGGTGTGTATAACACTGAGAAGGGGTGGTGTTCTTGTTTTTGTTCCTTAGGCTTCCCTCAATTGTTCCATAGTCTCCCTCTTGTTTGACTTTGCCATCTTCCAACATCGACCAAGAAGTGCGATCGAAAAATAAAAGTAGTTGAGGAACAACTGGTGACATGAAGGGAAGTCGCAGTGTTTAATTCGACAACATCTTTGCCGAGGATTATCAAAAGTCACACCAAATCGGAAATAATGGTAGGGCTCAATGCTGTGAAAAAGTTGGGCTTAAGAAGAGCCCTGGATGCCTGAAGAAAATTAGAAGCTCATTACTTACATACTGTAGAAAAATCATGGAAGCTGGAGGGCTCTGCAGCAGAAAGTTGGGTGTTGAGATCAGAAAGAGTTGGAGATTGCATTGGGCTAACTATCTAAGACCAAATATCAAGGGGAAAAATTCAGCGTGCAGGAAGAGAAGACTATTATTCAACTTCATGCTCTAATGGGAAATATGTGGTCTACCATTGCTACTCACCTTCCCAAGCAAACAGACAACAAAATAACAATGAAAAGGGGTAAGCAAAAGGTGGACCTCAAACTCATTCAAAACTGTAGTCACTGCCATGCTATTTTTTTTAAAAGCAAGGGTAGTTATTGATTTGAAGCTCTTGATCTATATTATGTGTGGTGTTGTTTTTCGAAGTCATTACATATTAATTTTTGGAACCGAAATTTCAACTATCTTGTGTGGTTCATGAACTAGGAAAAATAGTTCGAAACCTTGATTCCAAAAATTTGTATGCGATAAATATGAAAAACAACACCACAACCAAAAATAAGCCGCTAAAAATAAATTTTGGAGCTTTCTAACTTGCCCTCATCATTTACTTCACAATCCACAAGATTTCCTAGTTTTCAAGTCCCAAGTATGTTGCCTTCTTCAACTAATTTCAATCTCA
Organism: Pinus taeda; assembly: GCA_000404065.3. Lineage (NCBI taxonomy): Eukaryota > Viridiplantae > Streptophyta > Pinopsida > Pinales > Pinaceae > Pinus > Pinus taeda. Next base: position 40,320 of record APFE030049290.1, on the reverse strand, counting down.
TTCGGTTGTTGTTTTTTATTTCTTTCTTAGTATTTGTTTGATGTGAAATAAATGTTGTGAAATTATACAAGCTTTTCAAAATGAATTTCTCTGAGTTCTTTTACAGGAATAATATATCATGCCACGTTAAAAAAATGTCTTAAATATTAGAAAAATAACTTGTGATTTATTCCATAATGAAGTGCTCAATTACCATTTTGAAAAGCCCATGCTTATTTTGACTATTTTTGTTTTTTTTAGTGCCTTGGCTTATTTTGACTAAAAATCACTTGTGATTTATTCCATAAAGTGCTCAATTACCATTTTGAAAAGCCTAGGCTTATTTTGACTATTTTTGTTTTTTTATTGGCCTAGCTTATTTTGACTAATTTTGTATTTTGAGTTTTTTACTAAATGCTCTGAAATCAACTTCATTTTTACAGTAGTGAATTTTTCTTTAAAAGAAATAATTATATAGTTATTAAGCTAAACTTCTCCTACAATAGAAATACTTATTGAAGATGTTACAAACTCATATTTATTTAATATACCTATTTAGATTGTCAACCACTTCTAATATAGTTGTCTTTGGAGGATTCAACTCGTACAAAGTACATGAATAGAATAAGTGATGGTATTGTGTACCACAATGTTTAATAGGAAGGATTTCTTTGTGTAATTGGTTGAGCTGTATATTTCATGTATATTTCATCTATGATGTGGACAATAATGTGAATCTAATTTTTTAAGATGAGGAAATCACACGCTCATATTTAAGATATTATGAACATGATTAGTTAACAATGTTTAAATGCAAAAAAAATGAGTTGATTACCTCGTAGATAGATTGCAGAGTTTGCTTAGTCTTGACATTTTTCACCGTCATGGTTTTAGGAATAATGTGTTCCAAATATGTGTAATGGATATCAAATTAGTTGAAAGGATATACAAATATTTTAAAAATATTTAGCTATCATCATTGGATTTATTATTCAAGTAGTTCACAGTTGGTTAAAAGTACACCTATAGGGATTAAAGTTATCTTGGTATAAATAAAGAATTCAGTAAATAAAATATGTAGTGAGTAAATAAAGATGTGTGTGCCCATCTGTAAATAAAATATTTGATGAAAATAAGTTGTTAAAAAATAGTTAAACATGTAATTATATGTTTAATAAATTTGACATATGTAGTAGATTATTGGATTTAAATAAATTATAAAAAGGGATAGTAGTTAAATTCTTGATATTTAAAAAAATAACTCTATCTCATTTACTAGCAGTGGAGGATCCTCATCATCGTAATTATATGGCTTTCTTCAGTGTCTTTCACATGTCAAAATTTATGTACATAATCAAAATTATTAACTCCCAAAGGCTAAAAACCTTTATAAAATCTTAAAAATATGGTTGTATATTAGGTGGAAACATATGATAATTTAGGAAGAAACAAGGCACTCTAAGAGAGAAATTAAAGAAAGTGGAGACATGGTGAAACACATATGCTGAGAAGAAACAAGACATAGAGAAATTAAAAGAAATTGAGATGAACAAATAGTTGTAAGAGAATTTTAGACAAGGGAAAGTCGACACTCACAAATTTAAATAAAACCTAATATAAAAGGCAGTTGTCTTTAACGCGACTTTTTGAAAGCCTTTCCGGTGGCTTTTTTCCGTCAAAATCCAGCAGTAAATTATTGGAATTACAAGTTTGATAGCTAGTTTATGCACAATCAAAGCGTCCCAGGGGTTTTCCAGGGTGCTGAATCCAAATATGCAGTTGAAAAACCATTTTAACTGCAACAAAAACCATTTTAACTGCAATTTCTTCCGCCTGATTCCGTCACCGGAATCTCCAAAAAGTCGCATTATAGACAACTCCATATAAAAGACACAAAAATACCAACACATCATCAAATTTTCATTTGACGAACAAAAGAGATTTAAAAGGAAGAATTTACCAAATCTCCATCCACAATCATGAAGTGACAAGGCCAATCATTTAAATATTCCACCGCCGGAAATATCATAGATCTAACGCTGCGTCTCGACCATCGTGAAATCTCCATGACTCTGAAACTTGGGAAATTGGGCCCCATTTAAACATAAAGGATTTATGGGCCCTCGGTCCATTATTGAACAACATTGTAAAAATCAATTTCCTGGAAATTTTGTGGAAATTATGTATAGGTTTCCAGTGTCACGAAATTTCATGGAAATTATGTCCCGTCTGAATACAAGGATAAATCAACCTTCTTGTCACCGAATGGATCGTCAACAACTCCCTTGAAATCTTGTGGACGTTTAGTCTAATCTATGATCAAAAGGATCTATCAACCGCTCTGGAATTTCCGTCGGTTGGGGCCGTGCTTTCCTCGTTTTTGCGGCCGTGCTTTCCTCGTTTCTCCCGTGAAATTCCGAGTTTGCAACCATTGTTCTTAATGAATGGGAGGTTTGAAATCTAGTAGACGGGTGGTCATATGGTTGATTTTTGTCTCAAACCGTGTAATTCTTACCACAAACCGTGACTTAGAAAAAGGGAGATATGCGTTTCTCTGGAGCATTGTGACCCGTGGAGCTATCAGTGGTGGTTCTAAGTGTCTAGTGTGGACTAAATTATGAAGGAAATGCTTGCTATTGTGTGTAACGTGGAGTTCAAGCATTAACAACCTGCAGTCTGCGAAACTATGGCCACAGGAAGCCTGTGTAGCATACATCGAGGAACATAACCAGTCAATTGAGCGTGGAACTCTCTCTGTGAGAAGGAGCCAAAGAACATCCAAAAATTAATTAAAAGAAATAGGCGTTGTCCACTCTCGAATATTCGCCTCAGCAAAAACAATAGGTTCCAATTTCCATCACATGGAATATTCGCCTCAGCAAAAACAATAGGTTCCAATTTCCATCACATGCGCACCGCAGAGTGGGGACATCGTCGGTTCGCTTAACCCTGGTTGGGCATGGCCAACAACCATCGACCGTGATTAGTTCTGAGGGCTGTCCAGGTTAAGGGAGTGACTGCAGGTGGTCAGTAATAAGCATAATGCTAAATGTGATTTAATGTTTTGTATTAAAAAAAGTTTTCAATTTGATAAGGCCAGAAAACTTTAGAATGCTTGGAACTTTCCATGATAACAAAGTTATAAATTTATGTGTATTGGCCAACCAATGTAAGAGTCGGTAGTAAAATTTTCTTGGATGTGTCTACAAACCCATCTAACTATGTAATCAAAATCTATATATATCATTACGAGTATATACAAGTGTTCATCGAGGTAAGTAGAGATTTGTTTGTCTTGTAAAGATCATGACTATTGGGTTGTCATGATAGATGGGTTTAGCAAGATGTATCATGTATGTCTTTATTTTGTATAAGAAGATGATATTTGGTTGACAAGAAGTTAAAATATTTTTATATTAGAATTTTCAAGGTGCATTGCATCGTCAATATAATAGGTTTTTGGGTATATTTTAGATAGCACTGCAGGAGAGACGGGGTATCAAACAAAGGTCTATTTAAAAAGGTGTTGGAAGGTAGTGTTGAAAGAAAGGCTTGTGAATGATATTTTGGTTGAGGACTTCAAGAAAACTTTTAAGGATGTTGTTGCAAAGAGGAGTAGGTTGAGAAGGTGTTAGGAACCATGAATTAGAAGAGTTGAGAAGGAGAATTGAAGAATTAGAAAACAAACAAATTGGAGATGATGGAGTTATATTAGACTTGGAATTAAAGGATGAGATGGAGGAATAACAAAATGTTGATGAAAGAGATTTAGTAAAGCATTTGATCTCATTATGAAGGATAGACATAATGCAAGGGTGGAAGTTTTTTGCTACAATGACAATATGAAAGCAAATACTCTCATAGATTTGATAGGAGAACTTAAGTGATACCATGAGTATAACAATATCCAAGAGTTCAATATAGAGTCTATTTTTTAATATTGAAGTTGAAGATAAAAACTTGGAAGAAAATGGTGACTAATAAGAAGGAGAAGTTCTTGCCTAATTATTATCAATAAAGTTTGTACAGACAAGTAAAAAAATTGAAACAAAAAGACCTAGGTCTAGGAGTATATAAATGAATTCCTCAAACTATCACTCAAATTAGGACTTAACGAACTGGAGTATTAAAGTGTAGTAAAGTATTTGAATGGATTGAAGTTTTATATTCAATATGAGTACCCATTATTTATAAAACATGGATTAAGCATATCAAATTTCTTTGAAGGTAGAGGAAAAGTTAAAATATGGGAAGTGGTAGTGGAATTATAGAGGAATTAATCTTAAAGGAAAAGGAAGAGTGAAGGTTGCAAGAGGAAATTCTAGTAAAGCGAGTGAAGCTAAAGTGTATAGTAGTCAAATTTCCAAGGAAGACAACCATGTCAGTAAACATAAAGGGTTTGGAAGATGCAAAGCTCAGTATGCCATTACTTGCCATAAATGACGTGGAGTAGAAGGGCACAAGGCATCTAAATGTCTAGAGATGCATATTCTAAGAAGAAGGAATGAGCCTGAGATTCATGTCATGCAGGCAGGTGAGGCATCAGTCATGGGAGGAAATGTTGCAGTACTTCAACATGAAGAGGGTGGAAACCTTATGTTTAAAAGGGTATTGCTCAAGCCTAAAAATAAGACTATGAAGGAACCCGGATAAGGAAGAATTTTTAAAACTAAATGAAAGGTTATAGTAAATGCTACAATTTGATCATAGAGGGAGGGAGTATAGAAAATGTGATGTCCAAAAAGGTCACCGATAAGTTAAAATTTAATTGTATCCCTCATCCAACTCCATATCAAATTTCATGGTTATAGAAGGGTCAACAAATTACTCTAACATAGCAATGTTGGTTGAGTTTCTAGATTTACAATTTTAGTGACCAACTATTAATTGAAGTGGTGGAGATGGACACATGCATGTATTATTGAGAAGACCATGGTTGCTTGATAGGAAGGTTCTCCATGATGGTATGGAAAATACATATGAATTCAATAAGTATGGGCATTGTTACATGCTCAAACTAATGGAAAAAGGGGACATAACTACAATACATAATAGTGATGATGGGTGTAGTGGTAGTAAAAGTGGTCACGTAATGTTATGCTTAGCCAAATATTTTCTTAAGGAACATAAGAAGGAAAAATTATGTTTGTCCATAATTATAAATAAGGTAGAGGATGAGGAAAAGTGTGAAGTGGCAATGGATATCCAACAATTGTTGGAGGTGTTTATAGATATTGTATTTGGTGATATACCAATAGAAATGCTTCCCATTAGAAGTGTTTCACATGAGATTGATTTGATTCCAAGATCAATTATACCTACTGAGGTTCCTTATTGAATGACTTGTAGAAAGTGAATAAGTAAATAGGTAGGTGCAAGAATTACTTTACAAGGGGACTAAGAGGATGTAACCATTTTGTTGCAAGGCAATGTGTTGGATATGGAATTCAACCTGCACCATGCCAAGATGGCCTACCAATGCATTGGAAACCTTCTTGGCATGCAACTTTAGGGCTTTTTGTCTCCCTCTACAGACATTGTTGTGGTCCCCCCTCGCTCTCTCCAGTTTAGGTAGATACTCCACTCGATAAGCATCACAACCTCTAGTTGGCTTGCGCCCCTCCAATAGTCAAAGTGACCACTTCAGTAGTTAAGGGGTCTCTTCTCTTCAACATCAATCAATGTATCCATTGTCATCTAGCTAGTTGGCTCCAGTGGTGCATCCCCTTCTTGACGATGTAGATTACTACAAGCTTTGTCTCATGGACAAGGAAGATCCTCTCGAATACTAAATGGAAAACACTCATATTTCAAGGTAGGTCTTCTCACATCTAAGATGTTCTAATGCTCATGGTTCTATCTGTAAATTTGTTCCTGGTTCCATTTGTAATTTTTTCCCTGCTTCTATCTATACTGTTATTATGTACTCGTTAGGAAGACCTCTAGTTTTTCCTCTATGCGTAGAGGCCTCCTCCTACTTCTATAATTTTCCCTAGTTCTCAATCTCTAGCTTATGATCATGGTTAGCTTTTGCAGAGCCTCAAAACCCCTATAAATGTAGTTTTTGTACAAGTGTAATAGAAATATTTTTAGTTACAAAAAAAAGATAATAGCATCCTCGATGTCGGTGTCAGGCTACGGAAACCACTCGTTACGTGAAGCCTGATAGTTGGCTCTTGGTTAAAGAGGGGGAGGGCAAGACAACAACTCCTCCACCATGCGGTAGTTAATAAATCTAAGCTCATTTATGTGAAAATATCTCCTTCGTTTGTGTGCAACAAATTTGTACTCTTTCAGGTTTCAATGGCGCTGACGCTTATTTGGTTAAATTGCATGGTGCACGAAATATTTTGGTTTTTCTCTATCTCTCTGAGGGATGCACACTCCTCCGTGCTCTTATTTCTCCAAGTCGTTGGGCTAGGGTGCTATAATTTTGTCTATCGCAGCTCCTGCGGGCTTAATTTGATAATCTTTATTTCCTTCTTGCAATTGGTGAAACTTTCCCTCTTCTTCCTAAGTCGGAGGGTGTGTCGCTTGAGGTTTTGGCTTGTTCTGGGTCTGGTCGCTCTATGTTTACTTGGTTTCTCACTTTGGCCTTATGGTTGGTGTCTCTTGGGTCATCTGTATTCGGCATACATCGCTTGTTTAATCAACTTCGAGACTTCTGGTGGTGTTGTTTTCATTTGGGTGGTGGAAGTGGTGTTGGGGTGGTGTTGGTTTCTGGGAATTGACATCCCCTAGTTCTTCCCATTCGGGGTTGTCAATAAAATACCTCCTTTTGGTGTTTCCTTGTGGCTTTAATGTTAGTCTGGATTCAGGGATCCCGTTCTTCTATTTTTCTCATGAGTGTAGTTTTCAAGTCACTCTTTGGCCTTTCCAGTTGTAGATTATTCTGCATGTTCTAGCTTGGTTCGGTATTTGTCTAGTGGCGAATTTCCCATGGGGTGACTTTTTGTGTTAAAATCCCTTTCCTTCTTTGTCTACAGTGTGATTTGCTTCGCCTCTCGTGGAGGGTGGTTGTTTGTTTGGGTGCATAATTTTTGTCTATCTGCTACCTGGTTTTTTTCGGTGGTCTTTGGTTCAGTTTGGCTATTGCCTTTGGGGTATCATCTTGTTATTGGACTTCAATATGAAGCCTAGTTTTCCCTCCTCATGTGCCCTGGCCCAGGAAAAGGTGGAAGGATTACCTTCTTCTAAAGGCATTTAGGGTGGCGCAATGAATGCGAGTGGTGGAAGCACCAGACGGGGCGTCAGTTCAGTGCATGGTGCTGAGTGTGGGGGTTGCAGAACTCGTGGGGGGAAAAGTTCCTCGACCAAATTCATGGTGGGAAAAAGCATCATAATGATAATTCAGAGTGGTCATGGCATTGTCGAAGGTAGCAGAGGATCGGGTCATGGTCATGTCATGGCCTCTTGGGGACAGAGCAACGTTTAGGGTTCTGTGGGAACAACGTGCTGTGCTCCCTCCAAGTGTCCCAAGTTTTCCATGACACTTCAGGAGTTGGTACAATTTTTCATTGCTCGGTTGGAATCTCTCGATAGAGCCCAAAGGGAGGAGCATGAGGCCATTATGGCCAAATTGGAATAACTCCACTACTTCTAATGCCATGTTCATGAAAGAATTGTAGTTTTCTAAAGTGGGCAAAATCTGTTGACAGAGAAATTCGAAAAGATGGAAGCTTGGCTTGCTCACTTTGAGCATCATGTCAATTGTCTATATCGCCCTCCTCCTCCTCCAAGAACAGGGCCATATAATCTTGCTTCAATTACTTCTGGCGACTGATTATGATCACTGGTGTCTTTCTAGTTCTTTCTGTTTTCCAGTATGTTAGGCCTTTAAGGCTATGGACCTCTGTGCTGGGCATTTTTTTTTTTGTGTAATGATGCATGCTTCTAACATTGGTCAACAAGCCTAGTCGGGGTGATACCACATGCATTTTTTCATCTCTGTATTTGTTTTTTTATTAATAGAAACTTTTTGACATACAAATAATAATAATAATAATAACAATAATTATTATTAGTAATGTTATTAAGTATCACTAAAATAATCTAAAAGATTTTATTGATAATGAATCTAAAGAATATATTGTATTTTGATTTTAATATTATTTGTCTCCTAATGACTATTTCCTATGAATTTTGACCTAACCATTTAGTTATTACAATTCCTCCCTATTTATACCCATGGTTGGATCAAATTCTCTTCATATTTTTGTCGTGAAGATGAACCACATTGGTTGGTTTGAAACATGTCAATAATTAAATTATTGATACGATGGATCAAGAAGATAGATTTCAAAATAATTGTACTTGTAGAAGTCTCCATTCAGTAATATTATTAATGATAATATAAAATTAATCATTATTGTAATAATATAATAATAAGAATTATTATTAATTGTGTCAAGAGACGCTCTCCATTATGTTGTTTTTTTTAGTGTGCAATCTTTTAAAAACAACTATAATCATTTTTTTCCATATCATGCATTTAAATATAAAAATTATATCATTGTAACTTTGCACTTTGTTTATAGAAATTAAACTAGCCTAGATCTATCTTCACTCTGGATCTATCAAGCGGCAAGAGGGATCAAATCTCTTGAATCACAAACCTTCTTTTTAAGTGTAAAACTTGACGAAAGGTTTGCACCTCGAGAGATTTGATCTGTCTCGGCACTTGATAGATCCACAGTTAAGATGGATCTAACTTAGTATTAATTGTTAACATTATAATATATCTTAATAAAAATAAACCTAAGATAATAATAATATACATATAATTATTAATATTAATATTAATGTTAGGGTTATAGAGAAAACACTGATTGAATAAATGAGGGACAATATTAAATGAAAAAAAAATATTCTAAAATAATACTAATAAATAATAATAATAATAATAAATAGTATTTTTAATAGTAATATTGATAATAGTAAGGCCTGAGAGTTAGCTCAATTGGTCGAGTTCCCATTGTTAAATCACCTTGCTATTGAGAGGTCACGGGTTTATTTCTCTCGACATTCTCAGGGCCATGCTATGAGGTTGAGCCAACGGGAAGTGATCCCTTCATGTGGATCTGTTTGATACAATTTATTCCATGGACTTAGCGGTCACCAATCTCTGGGGTCCATGAACAACATAGAAAAGAAAAGAAAAAATATTGATAATAATAATAATTATTTTTATTAATTTGAAAATATTAATGATGTTATTAAGTATTATTGAAAAAACATAAAACTTTTATTGATAATGAATCTAAAGGATATTATAATATTATTATAATAATATAATAATAAGAACTTCCCTGATGGGGGTGCAACATGATAATGACGGTGGTATAGGCATTCGTGTCCTCCACCATAGCAGCTGCCATTATGTTGAGCATTGAATTCGTGGGTTGGTGTGGCCACCCCCATGCATGCATTCACATGCAAACTAAATCGTTTTGGAAACTTCCTGGGGAGGATAAAATGCCAGAAACGTTTTTGTGGACTGTTAGTTTGGGAGTACCCGACCCCCTACCTCTACTGGTAGACCAGTGGTTTTGCCCTGGAGCCACAAAGTGGTAGGCTAGGTGGAGAGTTTGTCCTGGAGAAAGAATGTTGTGAACAAGCAAGAATGTATACCTAGTGGAATATGGACATCAATTCGAGGGTTAAACCTTGTTTTCTAGTTCGATCTTGTCGTTAGGAGATTGAAGTTGTTCTTAGTTTCTTCAAATTATCGGCTACTTGGAACTGCCTGTAATCGAAATTTGTGTATCATCGTTTTCATGGTAACTCTAACCCCTATCAAGATTCTTAGATATACAACTGTGTTGTGGGCTAAAATTAGACCTTCTTAGAGGGGTTTTGTGCTAATCATGGAAACAAAAATTTACTTATTGCTTGGATTTATTGCTGGAAAGGTGGTACCTAGGGTTCAATTGGTTTGGCCTTTAGGCGTAAGAGGGGCTTTCATTATACTTCAATTATTCCCTCAATGTATGTCTGGAGTCTTGTTGCGAGGATTTATTGTGTTGTTGGTCCTATCTTTGTGTACCATCCAACTCTATAGTTGGGTTTAAAATTGGGTTTGATAGTCATTGTCTTTAGGGATGAGTCTATCAGTAAGATTTTTGTTTAGATATTTTCCTGTAGTATTAAATGGTGGTATTGCTCCATTGGTGGTTCTATCCCTGCCAGGATTTACAGATTTGTGAATGTGTCTTGGTTCAACATTTAGCTTGTAGGTAGGTACACTAATTCTATTGATGAAAGTATAAGTTGGCTCATAGCTTGGGCCTTCGGTTGGAATGGTGATAACTATGGTGTTATCATGCTAGTTTTTGGGCCTAAGAGAGGGCCTCTATTTGATTCAACTAACTAGTGGGTGTCCTTCTAGAATTTTGTAGCAATTTACTACTTAATTTGTGGTTTTCACCATGAGAATTCACTTGCGATCATCAAGCAAAGAATATGGCTGTGGGGTCTCAAGTGTAATGTGAATTGGGAATTCATTGTTCTTTTATTCTGGTTTTCTGGCTTGTTGCAGGGTTATTTTGGAATGGACTAGTTATTATTATGGTCTTAATTATAAAGCTCCCAACTTAAGTCTTAAGTCGAGAGCTTTGGAGTGCTTTATTTGTTGTTCTTTAATTCACGAGTGTTTGTACCTTCTTTGAGATACACCCTTGCTAGCTAGCCATCATGCAAAGGTAGCATATGAGGAGCCAAAGAGGAAAGGGGGGTGATTGAGGCCCTCAGAGTGACAGAGGCTAGAGCAGTAAGATATTGAAGAGCGCAGAGAGGGTTGACAACAATGCAGAAAGACAAAGTCAATAGAAGTGTAGAGTTTTCAGTCGACAAAGGCAATAACAGTCAGAGACTTTGATGACAGAGGCATCATTTTGATTCTGGTTGGATGTTTTTTTGTTTCTCGAGTTGTTGGAGAAACAAAACTTGAGAGAAGTGTTGCATGCAAAACATTCCAAAGGTTCAGGATCAGGATCGAGTTGAATTCATTTCTTGTTGAGAGGGAGTGTTGAAAATAGCAACAAGAAATGATAAAAATAGAATCTAGAAATTTCAGTTTAATTTTTCCTTGAATTAAACTGAGAATTAAAATCAAATTCTATTCTCATAGCAACTTGTAATAGTTAAATAGAGTGAGTTTACTTAGTTAACTTAGGAATTTTGAGTTGGAAATATTTCTATAGTCATGTATATGTTCTCCCTATAGTATAGGGGCCCAGGATGAGTTAAGTATGAGTTGTAAATAGTTAACTCAATTTACTAAGTTAAGTCCAGTTAAATTAGTTCCAAACAGTTTGAGGAACTAATAGTGAGTTAACAGTCAGTTGGTGCACTAATGCATTAATTAGTGCTACTCCAGTTAACTGAAGATTCCCTCATCATAAACTCATGTAAGTTGATTCTGAGAAAGATCCAGTTGAGACTAAAGTGTAGGGACATTGTACTATTTGTTGTATAATTTTCTTAGTTGTACAGATGGTGCATGCAATCAGGAACTCAATCTTGAATGGATTGTGCAGTTTTGGATGCACTAGTTTCCCTTTAAGATGAATTCTTCAACCATAGGAATTGCGGTGGAATTGCACAAGGAAATGGGACTTGGAGAGAAGGATAATTGGCGAAGTGTTGGCCAAGAGTTTTCTTGTGAGTTGGAGATTGATTTTACTAAGTGGTGGGATTGTTTTTGTGAGAACAAGCATTGTATTATCATCTTGGATTTTTGGTTAATGCAATACAGATAGTGGAGTTTTGAGTTGTGGCTTTCCCTAGATATTTATTGTGTTATGTGCCATTGATGTTCTTCCTCTTGTCGATTATTGTTTTGCTCGATCTTTATGTGCTTCCATTGTAAAGAGTAGAAGTAGATTCTTGTCTCTTGTCTTAGTAGATTACATGAGCTTGTGAATCTAAAGGAAATACTACACATTTTGGAGAGCACATTCAGCCTAGTGTTGTCATGCATTTTTGCACATTTTGTATTACAAATCTCTTCTTAGACTCATACATAACCCTTTAGATTAAGGGGGGGGAATGTTAGACACCTAATTCGCTAAGGGTTAAGGTGTGGGAGCTGAATGGTCAAAGGAATCCAAGAGACGTTGGAAGATGAATCCAACAGTCACAAGAATGTATTATAAATGTACATCCATGTTAATAGTAAAGGAAATTAATTGTTCTATCATTCGTAACCGTTCACATCCCATGTGGGTCTGACACTAGTTATTACTGTGGTCTTAGTTATAAAGCTCCCAACTTAAATCCCAAGTTGAGATCTTTGTAGTGCTTTATTTGTTGTTCTTTAATTCATGAGTGTTTGTACTTTATTTGAGATACACCCTTGTTGGCTAGCCATCATGCAAAGGTAGAGTATGAGGAGCCAAAGAGTAAATGGAGGTGATTGAGGCCCTTACGGCCAGAACCAAGACCACTACCATGCTCAAGAGGCCACAAAATCCTTACATTCACCCATCCCTGAAGACATACATAATGAGATGCATAACTTAGAAGCAATGGAAGCCATATAACGACATGCCATGTCTAAATCATAACTTTTGGAGGAATTTTGGCAACTGATAATGGATCCTTGTCACACCAAGGGCTACAAGAAGTAGTATTTTTAGGCATTATTTGTAACCACCCCTCCCACATTTACCCACTTTCATCGGCTTGCTAGAGTAAACATGAGTTGAAGGCTAGTATTACATGACTCAATCTCCTAAGTACAATTAAGGAAGTGGAATTCACAAACTAGAACCTTACTGACCTTCCTCAAGAGCTACAGGACACCTAGAGCTAAGCTACCACTCCCAATGCCCAAACCCTAAGCTGGAATGCTTTTTAAGTGACTTGGGCTCCCAATCGCATTCATACAAGGCCTCCATGCAATTTGTTATGAAACCAACTCACAAAAATATAGAAAAGATAGATGAATGCCTTATAAATAAGCCTCTTCGAGGGGGCAACCTCCTTTACATTACACAAATGAACAATTCTTGGATGATACAAATGAAAATACCTCCTTTCTATATATAGGAGTCTCAGGGGTCATAATGTAATCAGAGCCGACATAACAATAATAATGTAAGGGCACAATAATAACAATAGTGAGCTTCTATGGGGCACAATAGTAACAATGTGGGGACTACATGGGTACAACAATATAATAATGTTAGGTCGCTAAAATAATAGTGATTACCCCATTACTATTGTAGTTATATCACTTATTAATATTGTTGTGCCCCTATTGTCCCCATATTGTTATTATTGTGCCCCATAGAATCCCTCTATTGTTATTTTTGTGCCTTTATATTATTATTGTTAGGTCAGCTGGGTTATATTGTGACTCCTTAGACTCCTATATATAGAAAGGAGGTTTTGTCATTTGAATCATCCAAGAATTGTTCATTTATGTAATGTAAAGGAGGTTGTCCCCTCGAAGAGGCTGAATTCTAAGGCATTGATCTATCTTTTCTATCTTTTTGTGAGCTGGTTTCATAACATTTCGTATCAGAGCTTTGGATTCTAGGGTTTCGCTACTCCAAATAGGTAACCATGGAATTTTCGCTATAACTTTTTTCTGCGACATTTCAGAAGCGAAAAAAAACCCATTTGAGAAGAAATCAAGATGAACCTCGGGTCCAAGTTTCAAAGTTTTTCGTGCTATATTTGTGGAGATATGATCTAAGGAAGTTGGTTGTTTTGTAGACTCCTGAATTACATTCCAAACAGGTGACCTGGGGAAAAGCGTCATAACTTTCTCTCTGAGCATCAGATTGAAAATTCGTAAGAAGATATAGAAAGATGATGGACTCTAGTTTCTTTTATATATTTTTCAAAGCCAAAGGTCGAAACAGGGACACGTGGCACGTCGTACAACTTCGCTCTACTTAACTAGTCTATAATCAGGTCACTGTGGAAGATTTTGCATAACTCTTCCTTGGAGAATCTAATTTGGATCAGACTGGTGGCATTGGAAAGAGGACACAAAGGGATACTGTAGGTCAAAATTTTGGAATTGGATGATCTGAAATTACAGAGATACATCAGAGGCAATATTGAGCTCCTACAAAGTGAAAAAAGGTGTGTAGATTTTTTTAAATTTTTGCTTAAGCTTGGTTTGAATAATTATTTTGAAGGAATTCAAAGGGCATAGTAGAGCATTATTATCGGTAACTGATGTCCCGAGGCAATAAAATGAAAACACCTAGTAAGCAACCTAAAAGCTCTAGCATGACTCATGAAGAAGAGGAAGAAATGCTACATGATATATCAAAATTACAAGACCAAGTGCAACAAATGTCACTCTCACAAAAGCTAGCAGAAGCTAAGATAAATGGCGTGGAAGCTAAGATGGACAATTTGAAGATAGATTTGAAGACATATTTGAAGAGAGACATGGCAGATTTGAAGACAAATTTGAAGAGAGACATGGCAGATTTGAAGACAAATTTGAAGAGAGACATGGCAGATTTGAAGACGGATTTGACAAATTTTCTACAAGAAATACTTATAAATGGTGAAAGGGTAGTAAAGGAAACTCATGATGCGAACAAAAGAAATGTTAATCATGATTTCATAGACTCTAATGTTGGATCGAAGAGCCACCATATTCCAAAAAGCAATATGAGAAAGTTTGATGGCAAGGATCCCGCAACATGGATATTACAGATGGAGCAATTTTTCGATCTTAATAATGTGAAAAACACACAAAAGGTACGTATTGCAACTTTATATTTGGAACCAATTGTATGGTATCAATGGCTTTGCTCTCGTAAACAAATTATCACTTAGGCAATTTTTACGGAAGAATTGACAGCACATTATGAGGATCCAAAAAGCAACACTTTTTTTAGCCAATTGATAAGTCTCAAACAAAAGGGTTCAATAATGGAGCACATTGAGGAGTTCCAAAAATTGAACATATGGGTAAAAGATATTCCAGAGGAGCATAGGATTGATGTGTTTATAGGGTCTTTAAAGGATAATATCCAACATGATGTTCGCCTTGGGAACCTGATTCATTAGAGAAGGCATTCAGGTTAGCAAGAAAAATGGAAAGCAAAATTATGGCAACCAGGAAGCATACCACTCACATCTATAAAGACGGAAGTGTTGTTGCCTCTAGTCTCCCACAACCTATAAGGTTGACACCACAACAATTGGAAGAAAAAATAGAAAAAGGGATTTGTTACAGTTGTGATAGCAAATACACTAAAGGTCATAAGTATGTTGAGAAGAAATTATTCTACATAGATTGTGAAGAGGAAGAAGAAAAGGAGAAAGAAATGTCAAAAGAAGAGGATATACTCCAGGAACAAAGGCTAGATGAAGAACAAATGAATCGACCATATCTTGTAATGCATTGGCGGGAATTACCACTCCTCAAACCATCAAGATAGAAGGGACAAATCAAGTAGAAAAAGGTAATAGTGTTGATTGATTCAGGAAGTACCCACAATTTTATTCATTGTAAGGTAGCAAAAGAATTGAATTGCTTCCTATATCCAGCACCAGAGTGTCAAGTGATCGTTGCAAATGGAGGAACAATAAATTGCTCTAGAAAGTGCCATAATATCAAGCTATCCATGGGATAATATGTATTGACTAGCCCAATGCTTCCCATTCCAATGGGAGGTGTTGATGTTGTACTAGGAGTCTAATGGCTACAATCCTTGGGTAGAATAGCTTTTAATTTTCAAGAACGTTTCATGAAATTTTCTGTGGAAGGAAAGGAAGTTGAATTAAGGGGTATTGCAAGGAAATCGGGAAAGATAATCAGCTCTAATGGTATGACAAAGCTTCTAAAAAAGGAACAAAGAGTTGTAATTGCACAATTATGTTCACTAGATGTTTCCACATCGAACTCATCTATTTCTTCAGATCTCCAAAAAGTCTTGGACAATCATTCCAAGGTATTTGAGAATCCCAAAGGTCTCCCACCTATTCGTGATCATGATCATGCTATTCATCTGATTCCAGGAAGTGTTCCTCCAAACATCAAGTTGTACAGATATCCTTATGCCCAAAAGAGTGAAATTGAACTTATGGTTGTAGAAATGCTAGAGGTTGGTATAATTCAACCTAGTCAAAGTTATTTTTCTGCTCCAGTAGTATTGGTGCACAAGAAGGATGGATCATGGCACATGTGTCCAGATTATAGGGAGCTCAACAAGCTCACTATAAAAGATAAGTTTCCCATTCCTGTCATTAATGAATTACTGGATGAATTGCATGGATCAATTTACTTCACCAGGTTGGATCTTCGTTCAGGATATCATTAAATCAGAATGAAGACTGAAGACATTCTAAAAACAACATTTAGAACTCATGAGGGTCATTATGAATTTTTGGTCATGGCTTTTGGCCTTACCAATGCACTTTCTACATTTCATGGTTTGATGAATTCCATTTTCAAACCCACCCTTAGAAAATTTGTGTTAGTATTTTTTGATGATATACTAATCTACAACAAGTCTTGGAAGGATCATGTTGAACATGTTGACAGGGTGCTACAACTATTGGAGGAGAAACAATTATATGCAAAAAGATCCAAATGTTTCTTTGGAGTACAAGAGGTGGAATATCTGGGTCATATTGTATCTCATGAAGGAGTTAAGGTAGACCCTAGCAAAATTAAAGCCATTAAGGAATGGAAAATCCCCACATCCATAAAGCATTTGCGAGGATTTCTTGGGTTGACAGGGTGGTATCGCAAGTTTGTTAAGAATTATGGGAGAATAGCAGCACCTCTAACAACATTATTGAAGGAAGATGCATTTTCATAGACTCCAGAAGCAACAAAGGCCTTCGAACATCTTAAAGAGGCAATGTGCCAAGCACCGGTCTTAGCTACACCGGACTTCACAAAAACATTTATTGTGGAATGTGATGCTTCAGGAATGGAATTGGTGTTGTTTTAATGCAAGATGAAAAACCCATTGCTTTTGAAAGTCATCCAATCAAGGGAAAGTATTTACACAAAGTTATTTATGAGAAGGAAATGTTGGCAATACTACATGCACTTAAGAAATGACGACCCTACCAAATGGGAAGACACTTCAAGGTAAAAATGGATCATGATAGTCTTAAATACTTTTTAGAACAAAGATTATCCTTTGAGGAGAAACAAAAGTGGGTCACAAGGATGTTGGGTTATGACTTTGAAATCATTTACAAAAAAGGGAAGCAAAATGTGGTGGCAGATGCACTCTCAAGAAAGGATAAGGATGTGGAAGCTTGTTGTGCGCCATTTCTATTATCCAACCAGATTGGATAAACGAAGCAAGGGAGGAATAGAAGAATGATGAAGAAGTGTGGGCACTTATTCAAAAGTTACAAGAATATTCCAGTACATCTGATACATTTAGCTGGAAAAATGGTTTGTTATGGTACAAAGATCGCTTATACCTCTGTAAGAATTCCCAACTCAAACAAAAGATTCTTATGGAATTGCACACTTCTCACTTAGGAGGGCACTCAGGATTTTTAAAAACTTACCATAGGGTTAAGAAGGAATTTTTTTGGTATGGTGTTAAATCGGATATTCAAAAGTTTGTGGCAGAATGTTTGGTTTTCCGACAAAATAAAGTTGAAACAATTAAGACACCAGGTCTATTACAACCTTTATCCATTCCAAGCCAACGTTGGGAGAAGGTTTCAATGGATTTTATCACAGGTTTACCCAAGTTTGAGGGAAATAGTGTCATCATGGTGGTAGTTGATAGACTTACGAAGTACGCACACTTTTGTGCATTATCACATCCATTTAAAGCCAGTACAGTTTCTACTGCATTTATGGAAACAATTCAAAAGCTACATGGAAACCCAAAGATTATTGTAAGTGACAGAGATCCATTTTCACTTGGAAATTTTTGGACAGAATTATTTTCTTGTCTTGGTACTCAGTTAGCTCATAGTCATCTTATCATCCTCAATCTGATGGGCAAACTGAGATAGTAAACAAATGTTTGGAAGGATATCTTCGTTGCCTTGTATCTGATAAACAGACACAATGGGTCAAATGGCTTCCTCTGGCTGAATGGTGGTATAACACTTCCTTCCATACAGCAACAAAAATGACCCCATTTATGGCACTTTATGGGTATCAACCACCATCCATCACATCATATTTAAGAGAAAATTCTAAGGTTCAGGCAGTGGAACATCACATCGAACATCAACAACAAGTCCTCAAACTCTTAAAGGATAACCTCGTTTTGGCACAAAATAGAATGAAACAACAGGTAGATCAACAGCGCAGTGAAAGAAGTTTTGATGTAGGTGATTGGGCATTCCTACGGCTACAACCATATAAGCAGATGTCCCTCAAGCAAGTTAAGAAGGACAATAAATTATCAC
>APFE030049290.1:3592-20436 GCA_000404065.3 Pinus taeda | reverse complement strand
GGGTTACACTAGTAGTATAGGGGCCTAACATGCCCCTCTCCTTCAAAAAGTGTTGTCCTCAACGTTTGAGTAGTTCTTGATGCTTCTGTATAAAATTCTTGTCCTCCCATGTGGAATCTGCAGCGGGTAAGTTCTTCCACTTGAAGAGATACTCTGAAATTGATAGATTCCATAGCTGTCAGGTTCTTGTTTCTGTGACTGCCCCAGGTTCCAATATGATTTTTCCTTCCTTGTCAATTTCTAGCAATATTGTTGGAACTAGGATATTCGACAACTTTTGAATGAGTTCCCTCCCTGCTTCGCCATTCTTCCAGTCATACCTTCCTTTGTTTATCAAATTTGGTTGGATAATTATACCAACCTCTACCATTTCTGCAACCATATGTTCAATTTCACTCCTTTGGGCATATGGATATCTATAATGCTTGATGTTTGGAGGAACACATCCTGGAATAAAATGAATAGCATGATCATGATCACAAATACATGGGAGACCTTTAGGAGTCTCAAATACCTTGGAATAATTGTCCAAGACTTTTTGGAGATTTGGAGCAATACATGATTTCGATGTGCAAACAGTTAGAGAATATAATTGTGCAATTACGCCTCGTTGTTCTTTCTTTATAAGCTTTGTCATTCTGTCAGAGTTGATTATCTTTCCTGGTTTCCCTGTGATACCCTTTAATTCAACTTCCTTTCCTTTCGAAGAAAATTTCATAAAAAGTTCTTGAAAATTAAAGGCTATTGTACCCAAGGATTGCAGCCATTGGACTCCTAGTATAACATCAGCACCACCCATTGGAACGGAAAACATTGTGCTATTCAATACATATTATCCCATGGATAGTTGGATATTATGGCACTTTCCAGAGAAATTTATGGTTCCTCCACTTAAACCCGTCACTCGACACTCTGGTTTTAGATCTAGGAAGCAATTCAAGTCCTTGGCTATATTACAATTAATAAAATTATGGGTACTACCCGAATCAATCAACACTATTACCTTTTTCTTCTTAATATGTCCTTCTGTCTTTACCGTTTGAGGAGTGGTAATTCTGACGAATGTGTTACAAGATATGGTCAGATTCATTTCTTCTTTCTTTGGGGTTGGTTCTTGGGGAGTATCCTTTTCTTTTGATTTTTCCTGATACTTTTCTTCCTGATATTTCATTGTTTGAACCTTCTTCTTCTTGATATGTCCTTCTATATTGAGATTTTGGGGAGTGGTAATTTCTTCCAATTCTTTACAAGATATGGTCAGATTCATTTCTTGATGCTCGATGTTATCTTTCACTTCTTCAACATTTTTCTTCTTGATATGTCCTTCTATATTGATAGTTTGAGGAGTGGTGATTTTTGCCAATGCATTACAAGATATGTTTGGATTCATTTCTTCTTTATCGATGTGATATTTCACTTCTTGAACCTTTTTCTTCTTGATATGTCCTTCTATCTTGAGAGTTTTAGTAGTGGTAATTCTTGCTAATGCTTTACACGATATGGTCGGATACATTTCTTCTTTCTATGGGGTTTGGTCCTGGCGCATATCCTCTTCTTTTGATGTTTCTCGATCCTTTTCTTCCTCCTCTTCATACTCTATGTAAAATAATTTCTTCTCAACACACTTATGATCTTTAGTGAATTTCACTTCTTGAACCTTTTTCTTCTTGATATGTCCTTCTATCTTGAGAGTTTTAGTAGTGGTAATTCTTGCTAATGCTTTACAAGATATGGTCGGATACATTTCTTCTTTCTATGGGGTTTGGTCCTGGCGCATATCCTCTTCTTTTGATGTTTCTTGATCCTTTTCTTCCTCCTCTTCATACTCTATGTAAAATAATTTCTTCTCAACACACTTATGATCTTTAGTGCATTTGTTATTACAATTGTAACAAAGCCCTTTTTTTCTTTTCTCTTCCAATTGTTGTGGTGTAACCCTTGTAGGTTGTGGAAGGCTAGGAGAAACAACACTTCCATTATTATAGTTGTGAGGGGTAGACTTCCTTGTTGCCATAATTTTACTTTCCACTATGTAACAAAGCCATTTTACTCTTTCCAATTGTTGTAGTTTTGCTTTAAAGAAGGTGTTTCTCTTTGTATCCTCATAATGTGCTATCATTTCCTCCATGAAAATTGACCACGTAACAAGTTGCTTACGAGAACAAAGCCCTTTATACCATAAAAATTGATCTAGTTATAAATATGAATATGCAATACATACCTTTTGTAACAGTGTTACACCATGTAGATAAAAATATTCCTCCATTTGAACTATCCAATTTATCGGATCCTTTCCATCAAACTTCCTCATATTGCCTTTTCTTGATTTCAGGAGCTCAATCTTGCAATGACTGTAACTCTGTACTTTCGGATCTTCCAGTTCTGAAATTGCGATCTGCAGTAGCCCTCTGCATCCTCTTTCCAATGCCACTAGTCTGATCGAATTTAGATTCTCCAAGAAAGAGTTATGCACAATATCCCAAGATGACCTGATTATAAACCTTTTTAGAAGAGCGAACTTGTATGACGTGCCACATGTCACTGTTTTAACCTTAGGATCTGAAAAATAGATACAGGAAACTACAGTCCGTCCTCTTTCTACAACTTCTTATGAAATTTCAATCTGATGCTCAAACCAAAAGTTATGACTATTTTCCCAAGGTCACCTGTTTGGAATGTAATTCATGAGTCTACAAAAAGACCAAATTTCTCAAATCATATCTCTGCAAATATAGCACAAAAAGCTCTAAAACTTGGATCCAAGGTTCAATGCGATTTCTTCTCAAATGGGGTTTTTTTTACACTTTTGAAACATCGTAGAAAAAAAATTATAGCGAAAATTCCACAATGACCTATTTGGAGCAGCGAAACCCTAGAATCCAAAGCTCTGATACCAAATGTTATGAAACTAACTCACAAAAAGATAGAGAAGATAGATGAACGCCTTATAAATAAGCCTCTTCGAGGGGGCAACCTCCTTTACATTACACAAATGAACAATTCTTGGATGATACAAATGAAAATACCTCTCTTTGTATATATAGGAGTCTAAGGGTCATAATGTAATCAGAGCCGACATAACAATAATAATGTAAGGGCACAATAATAATAATAGTGGGCTTCTATGGGGCACAATAGTAACAATATGGGGACTACATGGGTACAACAATATAATAAGGGGGTTGTACCAATAACAATAAGGGGTTACACTAGTAGTATAGGGGCCTAACATAGTTGAGGGCCTCTAACTGCATGCATAAGCCTATCGGGCTGTGGTTATGACCTAGATTCCCCAGTATAGAGGGTGTGGTCCTAGATATGAGCCTAAATTCTAGGTCAGCATCCATACCACTGCCCATAACTCAATGTGACTTTCCAGAATGATAAATAACATTAGGAAAAAACCATTCATACCAAAATTGATGAAAGACTTGACCTAGCTAGGCCTAGCCATGACAGTCATTTCGTCAAACATATGGTAAACATGTAATCTATAGGTCATGAATGCATATCTGAACATAGGGGTCTGATACTTATCCTAGAATCACAAAGAATGTCTAATGCCCTCTTATAATAGTTGCAATAACATTTTTTATCTCATGCATTCATTAACGATTCATCATTAATAAAAGAATGTCAAGAGCCATACCTAGAACTTGTTATGGAACCATGTTTTTAACCAACATATAACCTAAATAATAACCATGATAGAACAACCATCAAAGCCACATAATAACAAGTACAAGTACTCATGAATTACGATAGGAAAATATATTGTATTAACATATGCAAAAGCTAACCAAGTTAGGGACTTCCACATACCACACGACCAAAGATTGGGCTAAACCAAATCTTTCTTTCAGTTAGTCACCCCAATGCCATATCCTAAGCATGAATGTGGGACTCAAGACAAAAACAATCAGGGTTTCCTAGAGATTAAACCACCTCCACCCTCATTCTCCTGCGATCCTGTCAAAATATGTCAAGGGATCACATAGGCAAACCAATACATAAACAATTAGGGATTCCCAAAGATTAAACCACCTCCACCCTTAGGCTACTGTAATCCCACCAAAACCGGTCAAGTGATCACTAAGTCCAAAACAAGCTTGGATGCCTCAAAATTTATTCACCAATATCTTGAGGAATTTTCCTATATCCACTCACTTGTCGAGGGATTCCTGGAGATTAAACCACCTCCACCCCCAACCCTTGGGAATTTTCTTGAGACCACCTCACCCGATTCCAAAACCATCAAGGAATCCAAATCTTAACCAATTGAAAGAACCCCATCACACCATGGCTATTCAGAAATTGCAAGGCAAGGTTGAAACCACTGTCACACCTAGAAAAACCCATGCCATTGATAGCAAGAGAACCAAATACATGCATGCATGTACCATGAATTCACAAACTAGCTAGAAAATCACACATGCAAGCTATGATAAATTGGATAAAAGCTTGCATAAAGACTGTCTCCCTTGCTAAAATGATAAATGGTTCACCCATAGATTGTTTCTTAATCTCCATAGGACTAAGACAAGGTTGCACTTTGTCTCATCTATTGTTCCTCATCATTATAGTGTCATGTCCAGAAAACTTACTTGTGCTTGTGATCAGAGTCTCATATCTGGATGCAAAATCATTGATAGGGTCCCCGTCTCCCATTTAATGTATGTGGACGACGTGCCCACAATTGGAAAATCAAACCCTTCTAAATGGTAGGTTATATTCAACACCCTCTCTAATTTTAGACTCGCCTCGGGCCTTCTCATGAACCAATTAAAGTCCAAACTGATCTCCAATGAGTCTGATGCAGACGGGATCAAGGAGATTTCCAATATCTTCTGGGTAAAATTTACTCACTTGGACAATTGTTTCACTTACTTGGGATTTTTCCTTAAACCGATTGGATACAAAAATAAGGACTGGGACTGGCTTCTTGACACAATTGGTAAGTGACTAAAACAGTGATCTCATCGCTGGATCTCTTTGGTAGGGCATCTTATTCTTGTCAAGTATGTTCTGCACAACATTCCCATCTACTGGATGCATATTTTCAGGCTTCCCAGTTGTTTGTAATCTCAATGCCATTATCTCAAGTTTCATATGGGCTGGCACACAACTGAAACACAAAATTTGTTGAAGAATGTAACTAGGTTCGGTCATCATAATTGTATTTAAGTCATAATGAAATCTATTATCAAAAGAAAGAAAAAGGAATTATTTTTATTATTATTATTATGACTTATTAAAGCATGGGTTTCATGTGTGGACCATCATGTTTTATGTCAAAGTCCCCATTGAGGACTTCTAGGTTTTATATTAAGTCATTAGAGTCATTGTCCATTTAAAGAGACCCTTTTTGGACTGTTGAATCATGTAAAAAGAATTATTATTGAGTAAAATATGTAATTTTTCACCTCCACACCAAGTTGAACCTTACCTAATCAAGTCAGACTACATGAGGGTAAATCGAACTCTAGAAAAGGGTATATATAGAGTGCAACTTGATTCATTTGGAGGAGACATTCTCACAAGTTCAATATACAAGCAGAATAAGTATAAAAGGTGTGAAATTTCTAGAGAAGAAGAAGCATTGTTGGAAGGTCGAATTTTTGGGTCATATCTCTCTCTCACATGTGAATTTGTTGGGTTACTTCTGGAAAGTCAAAGTACTACATCAAGATTGAACTTCTTTTTTTGTTGGGAGGTCAAAATTCTGTTGCTGCAAGATCAAAGTGCTAGGTCGAAGTTGTTGCTAGAAGGTCATCGTCTGCAAAAGTAAGGAAGGGCTAACTTGGTGATTGGAGGAATTCTGTGTTTAGGTCAAGGAGTCTTGGATCATCTTGTAAAACTAATAAAGGAAGAGTCGTTGACTAGGTTTTCCCCTAGATACGGGTTTTTCCATGGCGATCTGCCTACGTCTAGTGGCTTTGATCTTTGTGTTATGATTTTGGTAATTGCTTGATGAACTAAGTTAAAATAAGAACATAAGAAAGTTAATAAAAACATAAGAATATCACAAGTAATTATCAACATAAAGAAAATATTTCTGCCTTTCTGATTTTTCAACATGGTTTCAGAGCTAAGGTGAAGAAGAAGGAAAAAGGCAGTCGGAAGATCTATTGAAAGGAGAAGTTTTAAGAAGTTTGAATAAGGGTCATCAAAGAAAAGGATCATATAAGAATTCAAGCCTACTATCTTCAAGAACAATGTCTAACTCAATGAAGGGAGAAAGCAAATTAGAAGGAGCATCCAATTACAGGGCATGGAAAAAGAAGATAGATCTCATCCTCGAGAAGAATTAAGTATTGGATCTAGCCAAAGGAAAAGTAAAGAAGCCTACAAATGAGTCAAGCGATGCAAAAAAGGAAATATTAAGAGAAACAAAGATATTTGCCATGAACCTAATGGTGGATGGAATAAAGGATAACCTCATCTCATATATATTCAACATAGATTCCGCTCAAGATATGTATGAGGCCTTATCCAAATTATTCACAATCAAGAATCTTGGTTAAATTGCAAGTCTTAAGAATGAAATAAGAACTATAAAGATGTCAAAGGAAGACATTGTAGATCCTTCTTTGTAAGAATAGCTAGAATCAGAGATGAACTCTAGGCAATAGTTGAGATAGTACCTGTAAAGGAGCTTGTAATCACTGCACTTCTAGGATTACCAACATCTTGGAGGTGCCTTTTCATCAGGTCTCAACAGTTGGAAGGAACATTCGAACAATTATGGAATGCATGTAGTCAAGAAAAAGTCATAATTTCATTAGTAAGAAACAAAGAGAATGAAGAAGAGAAAATTTCAAATGCCTATTCCGCTCATCATAAGAACAAAGGAACCTTCAAGAAATATAAATGGATTAGAAGAAAGGTAGACCTATCCAAGATTGAATGCTACAATTTTCATAAGATGGGTCACTATAGAAGCAATTATCCTCAGAATCCGAGAGAAAAGGAACATGAAAATGTTGTTGATAAAGGACCACCATAGAAGAACAAGGCGAAAGAATCCAAAGTCAAAGGCTTATTTTCTTAGGACTCTTAGGGACTCTATCCCTTATGTATAATTCTACTGTAAAGTTTTGAAATGTTTTTATTTGTACCTTGATTGTTAGTACTTATAGGTTTAACATGCTTTGGAAAAACATTTTTGAATTGTTTGTTAAAGTTGTAGGTATCCCTCAAGATTGGATTAAGAGGGAGCCCTCCCCATTTTTCCAAAGATAATTATCTTAATTTTTGTATTATCTTTTTGGTTTTCCTTTTCCTATCTAAATGTGTTTGTATTAGATGTTAATAACATTTCTTTTCATATTTTCCTTGTCTAGGAAAATCTTGATGACATGCTTAAGGGCTATGGAGAAGAACTCACAAGACAAAGCATGATAGAAGTTCTATTGGAATTGATGTCCTATAAGGGTTTTCTAGAAAAAAACTTAAAGGTATGTTTTAGACCATAATTCTTGTTCTCTTCATGATAAAGGTATATTCATTCATTCTAATAAATCTGCTTTACATTACTAACAAGTGTTACATCTACGACTTTTGAATCGTAAAGATTCTTATTTGGGAGATTAATCATTAGATTGAATCTACCCTCATTAAAATCATCATATTTGTGGAACCATAAAAGGTTGTTTGTAAAACCCTAACCTAAGGGAATGTCAATGTGAAAAAACCTAGTCTACTTAGTGTTATTGATGAAATTTAGAAAATACTATTATTTTGATGTTTGGGGTTTTGTTAGTAATTCCATGTTTTGAGTCTTAGTATTGTCATGGAAACCCTATTCCTTTAGGGTTGTGTATTCCTAGAAATTGAGGTTTTGGTAAATTAGGGTTTATGAACAAAACCCTTATATATCGAGAGTAAGCTCCTAGGAATAAAAGCCTAGGTGTATGTTTGTCTGTCTAATCAAAACCCTAGCCTAATCAAGTTCATTATATTCTTGACTTTAAATGTATTTATATTTGTGTCTTGGGTTTGTCCAATATATGTTATGATATGCTTGTGCATGATCATCCTAGATAGATATATGTGCTAACCTAATTGTTGATTCTCATAGTATGTAAATTATAGGGTTTGTAACTAAATCCTAGTAGAAGTTTGACATTCTAGGATATGGTAATATTGTTTCCATTATGATAAAATCTAGGGTTTACAACAAACTCTAGTAGAAGCTGGTCATTTAGTTGAAACCTTAGATTGTGTTGTGATTGGTTTTGATTGTTGACATCTAGGCTTAGTGTGTCTAAGATATGAATTCTAAAATTGTTAGATGCATTGTAAGTGTTCTTGTTTGAATTGCTTCTAGAGTTGGCAATATATTAGAGTAGAGTATGCCATATATCTGGAAGAAATATTGAGGCCCTAGATATAATGAGAGTTGTATCTTGATTGAGTTACTGACGTGATCTAGGGTTTATAACTTAACCCAAAATTGAAGTTTAAAAGTATGTGTATCTTGCTGATTATGAACCTAAGTTTAGGTATTTGATGTATAAAGTCTGATGCTTCCATTATGATTCTGATATGGTTATCTTCATAAATATGTATTTTGTTGCTAAGTTGTGCAAGTACATAATCTTCAAGATGATAAAGGTGTTCGTTAGTAAAGTTGATTTGATTGATAAACATGATGAAGAAAGTTATATGAATGATGATGATCAAGATGACTTTGATAAGAAGGATGGAAGCCATGAAAGCTTCTCCGATGTTATGGAAAAGAAGTTGATCTCCCTAAGTTAAGAGGGAGTATAGATAAAATAAAGGGTATATCTCCCAACTTGATAGGGAGGACATATTGTAGTCATGATGGACACCTTGAAGGAGAAATTGGAGAATGTATATTGAGGTGTTGTTGAAAGAAGAAAAGAAGGATTTGGTTGTAGAATATGTTGTTGCATGTGAAATAGGAATGGAAGTTGTATGATTGAGGAAACCTTTATCAAGATTTATTTGGGAAGCCTCTAAGTCCTATTGTGATAAATTGTGAAGCAGCATCAAGATGATTGAAAACCTTGAAGGTTTGTGTTTACTTATTTGTAAGGTTGTTACTGATTCAGGTTGTGATTGTTCAGATAAATCTCTCAAAGTTTTGGAAGCATGCTCGATGATACTGATCTGTTTGATCGAGAGAGATTTAATGTGTTGAGGTATTGTGTATGCCTGAGAGGACATCTGGTCGACCTGTGTGTTGATGTCTAGTTCCCGAAGAAAGGAGGTTGGTGTTGGTCATAGAGCTCTAACCTTGCATTACGCACCTAGTTCCCTGGGTTGATGGTTAGCAAGAAAGCCTACTGGTACCTAAAGACACTAAAAGCTTTAGTCCATCTTAGTCCCACCCGGATAGATTTCCCTGGTCAAGAATCTAGTCTGTGGCACCGTGTGTTCCTAAACTCTTCATGGTTCATGTGTTTTGAGATATCCCATGTACTTGTATATGTATGTATGAATACCTCCCTAGTTAAGAGGGAGTGTTGAAGAATGTAACTAGGTTCGGTCTTCATAATTGTATTTGAGTCATAATGAAATGTATTTATCAAAAGAAAGTTTAAGGAATTATTATTATCATTATTATTATTTTGATGTATTAAAGCATGGGTTTCATGCTTGGATCATCATGTTTTAGGTCAAATTTCCCATTGAGGACTTCTCGGTTTTATATTAAGCCATTAGATTCATTGTCCATTTAAAGAGACCATTCTTGGGCTTTTGAATCATGTAAAACGAATTACTATTGAGTAAGATATGTAATTTTTCACCTCCACACCAAGTTGGCCCTTACTTGTCGGCCTACATGAGGGTAATTCAAAATCCAGAAACGGTATATATGGAGTGTAATTCGATTCATTTGGAGGAGACAATCTCACAAGTTCGATATACAAGAAAAAAAGTGCAAAATTCCTAGAGAAGAAGAAGTATTGCTAGAAGGTCGAATTTATGGGTCATCTCCCTCTCACACGTGTGAATTTGTTGGGTTGCTTCTAGAAGTTCTAAGTACTGCATTAGGATCGAAGTTCTTTTTTCGTTGGGTTGAAATTATGTTGTTGCAAGATCAAAGTGTTAGGTCAAAGTTGTTGTTGGAAGTTCATCATCTACAGAAGTAAGGAAGGGTTGACTTGGTGATTGGAGGAAGTTTGTGTCTAGGTCAAAGAGTCTTGGATCATCTCGTGAAACTAATAAAGGAAGAGTTGTTGATTGGGTTTTCCCCTAGATAGGGGTTTTGCCTTGGTTGTCTACCTACATCTGTTGTCTTTGATCTTCATGTTATGGTTTTGGTAATTGCTTGATGAACTAAGTTACAAGAAGAACATAAGAATATCACAAGTAATTATCAACATAGAGAAAATCTTTTTGCCTTTCTAATTTTCCAACAAATTTCATCTTCCCAGTTTGGAGATGCTCAACCTTACAGCCAAATAAGATGGATGGGGACTCTTGGACATTACCTCCTTCAACTTAGCACTACTTATTTAAAAATTTTGGAGAGCAAATTGTAATGATGGTCTATGGAATTGAATTATCAAGTGAGAATACCTCTAGAACAAAGACCTCATCAATTGGATTCGTGCTAGTGCTCTAGATCCTCCCAACTGCTCGATATCATGGCACAACCTCCTCACCAAGCACTGGCTTTTGGGGAATCTGAAATGGGATGTTGGTTCAGGATCCACCCCAAAGCTTGGACTGGACCCCCTCTCTGGCTTAGCAGGTCCACATATATTATCCCCTCCTCTCTGGCTTAGCAGGTCCACATATGTTATCCCCTCCTCTCATTAATTTTTTGCATAATCAATGTTTTCTTGTGATACATGACATAGAAAATGCATATCTCTCCTCTTCTACAATTACACATTGGAAAGATGTTGCAGAGCTAGAAATTCCAGTCCCTTTGATCCGGGAATGGAAATCATACATTACAGATCTAAAACTCTCTGGGATTGTCCTATCCACAAAAGCAAATAGATTTATCTGGTGTGGAGGCTCACAATAGGAAAAGGTAACAGTAAAAGAAGCATACCAGATAATCTAACAACCTTCTAGGAATATTTCAATTTTCTCTTCGTTGGCTCAATGTTGGAAATGGAATTTCCCACTCAAAATCAAGTGTTTCCCCTGGTTGGTGGCACACAATTGGATTTTGACTTGGGAAATACTCTGCAAGAGAGGCTTCCAAGGACCGGGAAGATGTTTCATTTTCTTATCAAGTGGAAAGGACATTGCCTTTGCTTATTAGGTGGAGATGATATCAACCATCTCTTCCTCCACTACCCTTTTGCCTCTTCAATTTGGACACGTGCTACAACTGACAAACTCCCCTGCAGAATGAGACTACTTTGACATTATCTCATGTCTTGGCAGATGGACTGTGGATCACCCTCGATACAAAACGTTGGCCTTCTTCATCATCTGGGGGATTTGGCACTCCAGAAATGCCCTCATCTTTGAGCATGTGAAGCGTGACATCTAGCAAACTAGCTGTAAAAATTTTTCTCTCTATCTTGAATACTCTCCATTCAAGACATCAACATCTAAACGTCCCTCTCCTCCTTGAAACATTTGGTCCTCTTACCCAGTCAGATTCTTTGACGGGGCCTCCTCGTTTGACTCTTGTGGTTGTGGCATGAGCATCCATCTAGGTCCTGAGAGCTTCTACAGGTTTCACGGGCACTGTGGAATTGGATCCAATACCTGTGCCGAACTTCTCGCTCTCGGGGGGGTCCTTCACTATGCTTCTTGGCTTGGCATTAGAGTTCTTACTGTATTTTGGGATTCCAAATCAAACATCCACTAGGTAAACAATTGAGGCACCCTAGACTCTCCTAACCTCGACACCTAGAAATCTAAAATCAAAACCATGCTCAAGGAGTTCCACTTTGTCTCCATCACACACATCTATCGGAGTCAGAGTGGCAAAGTGAGTCGCCTCTCCAAGAAAGGATGCAACTCCGACTCTGATAAGATTAAATTCCAATGTACGCCTCTGGCACTTTTTAATGGTCGGGATATATTTTGATCTAACTTCTGGCTTTTGTTTGTACTACTTACACTGTGTTCCCTTTTTGTGAAAAATACGTCAATGTTTTAATCATTGTATCCTAACAACTCACTACAGTTTATTCATCTCTCCATAATGTATCGTACCACAAATTAGAGATTAGATGTATTAGATATAGTTCATGGTTGTTGCTTAACCCTCCATAGGCAATCAATTGGATTTCCATCTTTGTACTTTCTCATAATATCAATAGAAAGCAATTTTTTTTATTTGAAAAAAAAAAGACTTTACAAGAAAATGATTAAATACATGAATCAGATGGCTAAGCGATCTCTCTCATAAGCTATATTTAGCCTCTTGAAATTAAAATAATTTCATCCTTTCTTTCTATATTAATTCTTGAGTTTTTAATTAATTTTTCACGCGGTTCAACCTATTTAAGGAATTGTCGAAGGATTTTTGAGATGCTTGGGAATAATGTAAAGACATATGGAAAAGGAACCCAAAAACTCTCATAATTTAATCACTTCACCGGATAGAAACCAAACCCATTCTAAACAATGACTTATTCGCTGCCCAACCTCCGAAGTGGAGAGAATAATAACATGGATTCGGTTCAATGAACTATTTACACTGGATTAATCGACTACACATACATTTTTATATATGTATTGTTGCATAATGAAGCTACGGCTGCTCTTTGCGTGCAAATGGAAGATATAAAAATACAGATTTGTAAACTGCAAGAGAAGTTCGTGCACACCCTGAGTTGTCAACTTTGGACTGTGAGAGACGATAGGCACTTGTCAGAATTGTTTCGTCTGTTGATTTCCTAGAAATCATGCATTAGAATTTGGAGCGTTGCCTCCATAAAATAGATGTTTATACTTTGCGCTGGAGATTATAGTTGTACCATTTTGCTCTTTACCTGATAACACAGATATAATGTTTGCATTTGTATTCAAACCACGTCAGAATGTTCAATAATATAGGCAGAGCTGTGTTTATTTTAAGGGTAATTTGACATTTTAGTTGAGATGTAAATAATGTGAGAAGAGTTGAGAAAAAGAGTAATAATAGTTTAATTAAAAAAATCTTAATCCTCAATTTACATAGACACAGCCGCCGTAAGTTTTATAATTGATTGAATTATTTATATAAAAAAATTAAAATCAATTATTTATATAAAAAAAATTTAACATTAACAAAGCTAAAGATAGTCTATGGGACAAATGGTTTTTTCATCTGCTTGATGTATTAGGGATTTTTTTGTGAAGCTTCACAATAAATGCTCCCAGCTTCTCGACAAACCCCTTGCTAAATAGATTATCCCAAGAGCTAGCTACCAACATATCTGCATAACTTTGCCTTTGAAGGTCTCACATTCTCAAAAGAAATGCTTTTCTGTTTCCATTTTTCCGGAAGAACAACAAATGCATCTCTTTCCTCCCACACTTCTTTTGGCATTTTCCAACCTCTGTTTCACAATGGAGTTGATGAGAATTAGTCCTTAACTGAGCAATAAGAATTTTGTCTCTCCAAGAGATATTGGCTTCTATGTATGTTTTCGGTTGATGACTATGAGTGGATTAAACAATTCAATATAGTATTTTTTCTTTCTTCCTAGCTCATTATCCGAAGTACACTTGTTGAACTTATCTATAACAAAAGTTTTTATCTCTTTATCATTTATAGGACACCTGTTCAAGCAAATGCCCCATTTACTACATCATTTGTTATTTATTAAAGACAACCTTAGGCCATCTACCCTCTTCCATTTGCTCAATTTTTTTTAAATTGCTTCGAGGTTTCACTTAATAAAATAGCATAAGGAATTGCACTTTTAATCTTGAATTTGTTTATAATCAAACGGTTCTGAATTTTCTCAATTTACCTCCATTTTTCTCCACTGCATGTCGAATGATATAACATTTTAATAATAATAATTTAATTTTAAGATATCAAAATAGGAGAAAATTTATTTACATAAAAAAATTATTTATAACATTTTTCAATTATAATAATAATAATATTTAATTTTAATATAAAAATATTAAAAAGTTAATAAATTTATTTTTGATATAAGATATTAATAATTTAATTTTAATATAAAATATTAAAAAAATTTAAAGAATTTTAAAAATCACAATATAAATATTAGAGTTTCTCTTTAATTTGTAAAAAATGGAATATATTACTTTTTCAATCAAACATAAAACAATAAATTTCTGATTTACCATATGTGAAAAAAATATACTAAATTAAAATATATAAATTGAAATGATTCAAAATTATAAGTATTACAGTATTTAAGACTGAACATCCAAATTTCTTAGGCGTAGAACATAATACCAATCGAAATATTTTATATTTATATATAAGTATTACAGCGTTTCATGTTAAGCTCCATTAATGTTTACCAACTGTTACCTACAGTTATGGAACTAAACTGCAGTCTTTCCTTAATTTTTGGAAACCAACTGCAGTAGTTTCCTTAAATTAAGGAAATCAACTGCAGTTAATTAATTTTCTAGTTGGAGCTTCTGAAGTGGTCCATTACTCCATCTGGAGTTCTCTGCCTTGATTTGTGGAACACCTGACACATAGCCATTAGAAGCTTGATGGAAGCTTGGCTATAAATTCATCTGATTGGTCCCCAAGCTAGCATCTCGATCCCCTTCAGTTGTTTACACCATCTAGTTGAGAGAGCATAGCTTGGAAGTGCCTTCAGATTTTCTGTGATTTTTATTTTGCTTGGATTGAAGCTAGAGTGCTGTTGAAGAGAAGAAGCAAGTGAACTGTGCAGCAAGAGCGTCATCAATGGCTGGAGGTATTCCTCGACTTCTAAAGTTTAATGTTGAGATTCTTTAAAAAAGATTTAGAATCATTGTTAAAAAATTAGCTTACATTTGGTATCAGAGCCTCTTTACCTCTGCCTTGGAACGCAGTTTAATGCTTCTCACTGTAATAAAAAGCTTATCGGTGCCCGGTTTTTTGAGCCGCGGGTATGAAGCTGCGATTGAGCCTATTTATTGTGTTTATTAGAAAATGATCCAGTTCAACATTTTCTATTTCAAAATTTGGAATTTTATAGGTTAAATGGTTTAGCATGTCTGTTGAACAAAACTTCTCAATAAATTGCACTAGAAATGGGATTGTTCATCACCAGCCCGGTACTTAAAAAAAAAAAAATACAATTTCCCTCAGATTCAGATCCTTGCTTCGTAGAGACAAATCATATAGAGCTCAACGGTTGTGCAAAGAAACCAAATTTCCTGGGATAAGTTTTTAAAATAACCTTTTAATTTTTCGAATGATGAAGCAATGACTGAAGAGGAAGGGAATAGAGTTAGCTTGAATTAAGCCCGGGGCCCCATGGGGATGGTATCCCGCTTCCGAGATTGAATAGTGCGACGATGGGCTGTTGAGGGTGTTGAGGGTTCAGCACCGTTTCTCAGCATCTGTAAGACGAACTGTTATCTCCTTTGTTGTTCGATTATTGTGCCAGTCTGCCCAATAATTAAATACAAATACATATACAATTTTCTTGCTTTTATACCTTGTTATTTATGTATTCTACAATGGGATATTCACGAGTCAACCTAGATTAAAAAAAAAAGCAAGAATCGTTTTAGAGATTTTATTTGATGGGTTTAGGTGTTTCGAGGTTTTATCAATACCCATCTTTGCATTCTGTGATGTGTTTATGATAAAATGCCCCAATTCTAGCCCCTGGATAATGAACGAAACCTGAGCAACAAATAAAAAAATCACAAAGAAAACCAACCCTGCTACAATCAATTTTGCATCATTATATAGATGCTTTGTCCTCCTAAAGTCTGCAACTCTGCGCCTTCATGCTGCCAGAGTTAAAGATCCATGTGTTCTGCATGGTGTAAATGGTAAGACGTAACATAATTCCCATGGCTATGCCCTTAGAAGTTTCTAATTATAGAACATTTAAATAGATGAAATTATTTATATTGAAAATAGTGCAGCCTAAATATTTAGACTATATATTTACTGTGTCGTGGTAAGTTAATTGAGAGAGTTCACAGTTCTGCAAAATATTTTTAGGATCCCATAACAGGGAAGTCTTGCAGTCTTGCAAATAAATTTCTGGGTACTGCATCTAGGCATTTGCCACTTGCAGAGTATCTTTTACAGATTCTATGGGAAGAATAATTTTCACAGATTGATGGTTCTGTTTTGGCCACGAACATATATCATCATTCATGAAATCTGTCTCAAAACTCAATATAATACATAGTCTTTTGAACAGTTGGAGCTGTTTTATGAAGGTATAAATTTGGAAAACTTTTAGCCACATCTATGTTAAAATTTTGGTGAACATAGTGTGTTGAATCAGCGTTTGAGCACTCTGATGGCGCTGTGATTTACACAGGGCAGCATGTATTTCATAGTAAAAATTTCTAGCTGCCTTTTTCTTTATCTTGTCCTCAATATGTCATTGGAGATATGACGGGGAAACATGGTTTTGGTGCTAAAATATCCGTGGGGCAAAATTTTTTTCAACTGCTGACTACTTTAGCTTTAATTTTGAAGAATTATTACTGTTGTTTACCGTAATGCTGACATTTATGGCAGTCATTTACGTTATATGGAGACATTATTTTTACTGGTTAAATTTTGTTTATGACCCAGGCTGCAGGCATTCAAGGTTTATTTTGCATATTTTCTTGTCTCATTAAATAATTATTTTGCAGTAAGGAGATGAGGAGAATTGTTCTTTTGACTTTACATCTGAGCTTGAGTGCTATTGTTTTCCACTCCTTAGAACATGGGAAAGTTGATCTAAAGCCAGAAA